>JAUEPR010000181.1:0-72019 GCA_030435655.1 Armillaria novae-zelandiae
TCGTATCACGGACGCGATCCTTACCAAGTTCCTCATCGGCATGTGGCGAAGATGTAGATTGCGGAGTGTTTGTGACTGGAATAACTTGAAAGTCAGTGGATGAATGTCGATCTGAAGGTCAGAGTTGCGATTGCTTGTCACTTTCATTAACGAGTTCAGAATAACTCTCATAAAGGAAGAAAGATTTACGGGGTTCCGGGACTGTGATCTTCCCTGGTTACTTATAAATGCCGGGTCGACCTTGTCTACTGAACATTTCAGTACCTCTGTGATGGCTGATAAACTCTCTTCCTCTCATAGTCTATCCCTCAATATTGCAGGACTCGTTTTCAATATCGACCTGCCAGAATTTCTTCGGCTAATTTGGTTCGAAGATTCCTTGTCAACCGCCGCTGTGGATCGTAATCATGACAGTACAGTCGATGGATCAATACGAGACTGGACACCTGAACACTGGTTGATATCGTACCTTGTCTTGAGTCGTTGGTTCGAACTTTGCTGGTTTTTCCATGACGTGATGAACCTGGCTGACCAGCTTTGGATTTTCGTTCGCGTTCTTCAAAGTCTCTCACGATCCTTGTCAGGAATAGTATATGTACGGATTCTCTCCCTTCAGGACAGGTAAACCCACCTCGCATACAACATGTTCCCAGTACCCGCAGGTTATCCCATAGCAAGAGTGTGAGTTGTCATTGGAATCAAGTAGTGGTGTCGATGTACTGAACTATCTCATTTCAGGACCGGACCTATAGTTCGCTTTTTCTTCGCCTTCAGGCAATCAAATCTCTAACACAGTGGCAATTCAGGTTGTCGCCTCTTGGCTTCACTGGGGACTCTTCGGGACACTCTCTGTGCAGCTGTGTACGTCCCTCATCCATAGTAGTAAATTCTTCCTGACGCATTCTCGTCTAGATCTGTACTATCTAGCATTTCCGAATGACAAGAAATTCACGAAATATCTCGTCTATGGCGTCTACGTCGTCGAATTGGCTCAGACGATACTCGCTAGCCACGATGCATTTGGGTTGTTCGGGTATGATTTTGGGAACTTTGAGGCCGTCACTGAGGTACGTCTCAATTGGCTCACTATCCCCATCATGAGTGCTTCATGTACGTGTGGCATCTTCTACTTTTTTTCTGTTACCTACATGAATACAGCTGCTTGCGTCGGACAAATCTTCTATGCATACAGAATCTTCATGTTATCAAAGTCACAGATCGTCCCGATATTCGTCATCTGCGTTCGTGGCCGTACTTCCTTCCATAGCATTTCGGCTTAGTTGTTTATAGGTGTCCTTGACAAGCTCTGTGGCAGCTATCATCACAGGCGTTTACTCTTGCCAAGCAGGCAACTACCTTGAACTTTATAACCAGAAGACGAACATCGCTGTCGGGGCAAGTAATCGACTAGATGCCCCGTGTTTATCACACTTATCCATGCGTAGATTTGGTGTGGGGGGTCTGCCTTGTGTGACGTTATTATTGCCATCTGCATGACACACTACGTGAGCTCTTTCTCTCATTCAGTTACCTCGACCGACGTTGATAAAATCTCACAGCTTCTGCGCAGCAATACAGGCTTCCACCAGACCCAAATTCTAGTCACGAAGCTGATTCGCCTCGTTATCGAAACGGGAACTGTAACAGGTATTCACTCCGCACTGCTCGCCGACGTCACAAAATTAACACTGCCGACTTCCAGCTGCTGTCGCTTTACTCAACCTCATTCTCTTTTTTGCGTTGCCTGGCCAAATTTTCTATACGGCTCCCGCCTTGCTTATGCCCAAACTGTATGCCAATGCCATTTACATGGTGCTGAATTCTCGAATCCGAATTGTGGGGGGACGGGATACATATACATCTCCAACCGATATGGTCATCTCGACCGGTAATACTATGCTACGAGACGTCAATTCTTGTTTACCACAAGGTCCTCCGAGAACGGATGGAAGGCAAGGACAGGCGTCAGTAGTTGCGATACCCAGGGAAGCGCTCAACGGCGATTGTGAAATGGGGCGAATGAATGTCAGTCTTTATGGATATGGGCTTTATTGGAACTGATTTTCCCTCCAGGACAAGAATACAGGATACGCCTCGTAGCTGTCGGAGTACATTTTTTGAGCTAATGTTGTATAGGAACATGCCCCAATTTATTTATCTCGTATTGTTATAATGAGTACCAATGTCAGAGGTTACAGTGCCATCGTGGGATGTGTCCCGTTGAGCTTATATTTCTGGCTTCAAGCATACGGCCTTTGAAGTATATTTAAGAAGTGGCGCTCCTAACACAGAAAGGGCCAAATACTTTGTTGAATGCAATTTAATATAGCGTTGGGATATGCGGCATCTGTGCACACTTTTGTAGCCTGGTGTATGAGAACGGCAATAATGGCTCAAAAACACATGCACCTTGCATAATTGGGAAGGAACGAGACGAGAGAAACAGTTAGTTTGTTTTGTACGAACGATGGGTGGCATTGGGTGCGATCTGGGAAACTGGATAGGCTGAACTTCGGAACTACATCAACAGTCATATGCTAGTACATGTCAGCGAAGCGCACTTCTGGAGCAGTTCGATGTGAAACTCACCCCAAGGAACAAGGCATGTTATATTTTTGGAATACAGTCGGATTGGACAAAGGATTCAAGAGAAGGGCATTTTCTAAAGCATAGATAATGGTTGTGTCTCTTCGGTGGGCCGAAGCTTGATTATGACCTCTGCCTAACCATGAGTATTCTCGGTTTGTTCATTGAAGGCACGATACGAGACAGGACATATAGTAGTACGCTCGCCAGAGAAGAAAAGACCGAGCCTGAGCTCCAGCGACCTCTGAACACATTTAAACACAGTCCGAACGGAGAACGAGATACCTTGAAGCGCTAGCATTGCTGCCCATTAGCAAATAACAGGAGACTGACAGATTGTGTTATGGATATCGGGGTCTTTTCCTATTCGAGTATGAGTCAACACATACCTACTCTCGGCCTTCTCGGTCTCGACTTCGGCTTACCAGTACTTTCTCTTACCTTCTACTTTCTTCTTGTAGATACTAGAATATAGCAGAACATTGTAGAATATTAATGATTCTAAGCCTCTGGTATACAAACACTGTCTGTACTATTATTTAAAAAAACAATCTATTTTCACTACTCTTCACTACTCTTCAATGTCCACTTAACTGTGTGATTTAAGCATCTTTGATCGGTTACGCCTAGCGCTTGTCAGAAACCTTGATAGTTACGCCTAGCGCTTGCTGCCGGCCCGTTAACTACGCCTAGCGCTTGTTAACACCCTTACGGATCCCTCTTGGTGGTTAGAACTAGGCTTACGGACATCCTCGCTCACAATTTGGATTTTGCTCGAATATCTATTACTTCGTGTACTACTCAAAATACCCTGATTCTTAACAGATTGCTGACAGATTACCAATTTCTACCTCCGATGGCTTCGAATAAACCATGTCACGCCCTCATAATACGGCGCTACTCTGACGAGCTCCATCTCCAGTGCTTATCATTTGGAGAAAGTCGCATGGTGCACTGCTTTCCCACGCTCGCATTTCTTTCCTTCACCTGAGGCTCTTAGTTCACTTTCACCACCATTATAATGCCTCGTACTTATTCCTATGTAAACATACCAGTTTAACCGGAGACACATGCCCGGGTGTCTAACACAGTACTGACCGCCACCACCTACTGAGACTTTGTACGTTTGCGACGGAGCCCTCCCTGTTGCCTGCTCTCTGTCTTACATTCACAAGGGGAGCTCTTACCGCCGCTTAGGTGTTGCGACGGAGCCCTCACTGTCGATGGCGACACGACGGGGTTCTTGTGTCTGGCTTGCATTGTGGTTCAATGTTTTTGGTCGGGACAATGATGAGGACTCCTGCCGCCGCTTCGGTGTCGCAACGAAGTTCTTGTTGTTTCCTTGCGCTTTGGTTCGAAGGTTGCCGTTGACTGTGTTCCGTAATGACAACGAGCTTCTGCCGCCGCTTCGGTGTTGCGACGGAGTTTCCGGTTACTGGTGTGCTTTTCAATCATGGCAGGAGAAACGCTCCTGCCACCGCTTCCGTATCGCGACGGAGTCTCTCGCTGACATCGTGTTAGCATTTCCCCTGTGCTCAACAGGGTTCTCATAGGTCCGTGCACATTCAATGTGTCACTATGTACCATTATTTGGCGTCAGGGCTGTGGGCCCGGCCGTTCCTTATTGGGACCTGGTGCCGGTAACAATACCAAAACCATCATCAACGAGCTCGAGCCTAGTTCTATGTCTCCTTGACCACTTTCAGTGCAGTACGTTTGTCAAGGGGGAGGCTTCGAAGACATGATCCAGGAATGCTTCGGTCCAAACAGATAGTAGGCACAGAGAAAGCTGCCATGCATAGCAATCATCTTGAAGGACACGAGGGCCGCATTCCGATAGGATTTCTCAATACCAACAAGAACACAGATCACTGTGCGATATAAAAATCTCTGTTGATATCGGGAGATTATCAGGAGACATGAACTGCTTTCAGTTCACCTATTGGACGAGGAACAAGAGTCTGACGCGAGCCCGGTAAATAACAAATCTTCTAACCTTCTTCCTGTCCGTTCTGAAAGCAGTTTCAATAGCAACTTGATATCAGCGCACCTGTACATTTTCTCTTCTCTACCTTGGCTCTGAGATTTCCTTTGAACCCGTGGAAACCAAATCATGATAATCAATTCAATACGTCAATGTTCTAACGTACGAACAGGATTGAAACTGGAGTACTTGGACAGCCTTTCCGTTCAGTTTCTGCGGTGACACTGACCCGTCTCGGGTATTGTATGCCTTCCTTCAAGTCTCTCACGATGGTTGGAAGTATTATATGTATAGAATGTTTCTCGTCATAACCCCCAAAACGACCCCAGATACAACATGCTGCCCGTCCCCACAGGTTATCCTATAGAAAGATTGTGAGTCGCCCGCACGGAATTTAGCAGGGAATGTACTGAATTATCATGTTCAAGGTCTGGACCTTTGGTGCATCAAACGTGTTCGTTAGAAACGAGTCACTAACCTGACACTTTAGATCGTCGGCTATCTGTTGCATTGGGGACTCTTCGGGACTCTCTCTGTGCAGCTGTGTATGTCACTCATTTATAGCAGTGAATTATGTCTGAGGCATTTTCGTTAGATCTGTACTATCTAGCATTTCCGAAGGACAGGAAATCCACAAAATGTCTCGTCTATGGCATGTACATTGTCGAATTTGTCCAGACGATGTTCGTTACCCATGACGCTTTCGTAATCTTCGGGTACGGCTTCGGTGATATGGAAGCCGTGACTAGAGTGCATTTTGATTGGCTCACTATCCCCCTCATGAGCACTATTGGTACATGCAGCATCTTCTACTCACTTTCTTTTTACTTAACATGAATACAGCTGCGTCTGCCGGGCACGCCTTCTATGCATACCGACTTGCCATATTGTCAAAGTCACGAATCGTCCCCGCATTTGTTATCTGTGTTTGTCGCTGCCATCTTTATCCATGGCAGCATAGTTCATCCCTTGACAGGTATCCTTGACCAGCGGTGCGGCAGCTATTATCACAGGTGTCTACGCTTTTCAAGAAGGCGACTTCACAAAAGTCCATAACTCGAAGACGTCCATCGCCGTTGGGGTAAGTAACAAACTAGATATGCCCCTCCTCGCGCTGATCAAGCGCTGATGCATGTGTAGATGTGGTGTGGATGCTCTGCCTTGTGTGATATTGTCATCGCTATCTGCATGACTTACTACGTGAGCTCTTTCATTGTTTCGGTTAACCTCATAGATATTGATAACACGTCATAGCTTACGCACAGCAACACCGGTTTCTGTCAGACCCAGATTTTGATCACGAAGCTGATTCGTCTCATTATTGAAACAGGATCTGTGACAGGTATCTACTCAACTTTGTCTGGTACTGTAACAAGACTAACATGGCCGACCTTTAGCTGTTGCGGCGTCCCTTAACCTCATCCTCTTTTTTGTGTTCCCTCAAACATTTGTCTTTATGACACTAGCAATTATCATGCCCAAACTGTATGCCAATACCGTTTACGTGGTGTTGAATTCGCGAATCCGAATTATGGGTGGACGAGACACCTATACGTCTTCATCCGATATGAGTAGCCCGACCACCATGATAAGGGATATCGCCTCCCAATCAAAGGAGGGCACGCAGCGAACGGACGAGGTGCAAGGTCAGGTGACGGTGGTCACGATAACTAAAGAGGCATTCAGCAATGATCATGAAACGAGTCCGGCGAAATGTCAGTCATGTTGTCTCGCACGCTTTATTGAAGCTGATTTCCCTCTAAGGACAAACCACAGGGCAAGAACATGGAATATTCCGCATAACTGTTCAAGCACATTTTCGGACTGAACACCACAGTATATAGGGACCCGTTCCGATACATTTATCTCGTTTTGTTGTGATAATTAAGAGTAAAGCCAATAATTCTTTCCCAGCCCAACATGCTTTAATCCTATGCCTCCGACGATTCGCCAAGAACACGCGTGCCTATCTCCCTCCAAATTTGACGGCGAGTGGAATTAAATAACGGCCCTCGTCTTGTCCTTGCACCTAAATATCGTATCTGCACATTTGGTTTCTTAAACGAAGGGTCGGTTTCTGCGCTCGATCGTCTCCCATGCGGCCTGGACATCAGCGATTTTACATAGGCAGCACCTTGGGACGGCGACATAAAATAATGAAGAAGGGTTAGCCTTGGTGTGGGGGCTTGCAACAAATGGTATTAGGACCAGTATCGATAGGCGGCCTCGCGGCACAGTCAGGCGAGTGACACTGCAGTCCAGGGCATCTGTTAGGTATACGTTGATATGAGGTATCGTGTTACTTTTCATAGCAGGTCGCGGTTGACGCGCGACGACTCAAATGGAACGCCAGTCATGGATGAGAATCAACGGGATATCGGGGCCATGTCATAGAAACTTGTGATGGAATCGTCTTCGTTCCGATGAAGCCGAGTGCAGAGCTGCCGACCGCGCCAGTACATAAGAGTCGACACTGACACCCAGCTGGACGTCATGAAGGCCATGAATTTTATGCCGGGAAATTTCACTGCAAGCGAAAACACAGTGGTGGAAGGGCATGAGACAATGAAGAAAAGAGTTGGCGCCGTCCTGCAAGAAAGTCAATATGGACAGAAACGAACGAAAAGGAGGCTCACAAAGAGAAACTAACCTTCTATTTTATCCAGGAATTTCATCCTAGGCCTGAGTATCCAACGATTTTTCTTCGTTCCCTGTCGCCGTCAGATAGAAAAAAGAATCGAATAACGCGATACACTTGCGCGGCGCGCGCTTGGTACATTGAAAGTCGGTCAAATGGTGAGGACACCGGTGTTCTGTATTAGTGAACCCAGTATTATTTCGATGTGATTAATTATGCAACTTTCTCTTGGTCGAAGGAAAGGGTGTTCGTAGTGGCCAGGGTGAAGTCGGGCCAGTATTATTCCCACGATATCAGACTTCTGTCCGATACCACTGAGACTGAGGCCCTGAGGCCTAAGCACTACGACAAGAAGGCGATTCTTTGATATTGGATAACACACGCATCGTGTATTCAGGCATGTTTGCCCAGTGAATAGATTATATTTGCTGAGGAGGCAATCGAGTACAGAATATTACATCCACACTTTACTCACGTCGGTTCTCTTTCTGAAAGAGTCTGCACTCAATCTGCACTGCACTCTTGCCTGTTTGATGGTAACGAATTATAGGATCTTCGGATAGGTAATAAAGGGAGGATTACTCTCATAAGTCACTAACAGCGCTACTATAGGACTGTCTACTGCAATCAGGAACTTTGTTTCCGAGGACAGAGATGTCCCTTGTTTTGGCGCCAACAAAGTTCACTGGTCATAGTACCGAGTCTCAATTCTAAGGCGCGGTAATCTTCGCTGGATGATTTATATGCTATGGAAGACTAAAAACACAAGAGAGTCTTTTGCATTGAACACTTTTTCACAGGTGGTGCCTTCATCGAATATGACTGATATTAAGTTCTTCATCAACGTGTGGTCGAGATTTACTATGCTGAGTATTTGTGACAAGAATAACTTGTACGTCTATATATGGATGAATGCGGATCTGATAGATCAGACTTGTGATGCATCTCAACGCCAGATTCTTCCATTAAGGAACTTATGTCGGAAAGTTGCCAAATGCCTTATAAGGTGCAATTACTAATAATGATGATATAAGCCACTGATATGGCCGAAAGAAGTCGCCCCGGGGCAAATTATCGGCAAATAAGAGCCGATGAACTAAATAAGGTGCGGCAAGCTAATAAGGTGGATTATGAGGCTCAGGACTTAGTGTTTGTCAGCGAGCGGAGTTTGGACTTAGTTGAAATATGCCGGAATTTGCCCCTTGAGGATGCGATGCCGCTTCGTAATTGTTGTGCTGGCCATCTCCCGTCTCCACCAGTAGCCGTTTGTAAGTAATTTCACTCTAAAGACCAAATTCTTACCACCCCGAGGGCTGGAAAAATAAAGTCTTGTAGTAAATAGTAGAATGATTCCAGATATCAGGATCATATTTGGTATAATATGACATTCATATTACAGTGTGTTTTAACAGCAATAATCTATTGGCATGAATTTTTGTCTGAGCTGAGACAATAGAATATGATTGATTGAGGCCCAAAGGGTCTAGAATATAACTGAAATATGCCAAGGTTATAGACTGACATGTATAGTTAAAAATGGGGAGATGTGAATGGTACAGTAAGGGTAGAGGACATAGTGAGGGTCATATTCATGATATAATAATCGCAGCTCCTATGTATATAAAGCCTACATAGTGTAGCTGCAATACTCCTCTAATTTGTAATTGTATGTATTCAAGGCCGCTGGATCGATCCTCGTATTGTACGTTGCTAACCCTTTATTTGATCTTGATTACGTAATCAAGCCCGTTCCGATTAGGTACTCAAGTCAGTCGCAAGTAAATAATAACTTGAGTAATTAATTAATATGAATGCAATTAATGTTTTTTGTGCCATCAAATCGTTGATCAAATAAGGCAGATAGGTTCCTTATATGGCTGCTTACAAGCAAACACTTGTTACTTATCAGGCCTTATAATCCCCGGCATCGCCTTACAGCCGAATATTGCCTTATAAGGCCTTATAAGCCATTTTGGACTTTTCCGACATTAGAAAGGAAGAAGAGTGCGCGGGGTTCCCCTCGCAGCGAGCGATCATCCTGCTTGAATGTTGCGGCGATCTCATCAAATATTTCAACGTCCATGTAGCATGGTAGGTAATAAATATACTAATATTTATTTTTCCTCCAAGTTTTTGATGGAGTGACCGTAAATTTTGTAGGTCCTATTTTTGATATTGACGCGTCGTAACTTCTTCGGCTAACTGGGTCCGAAGATTTCTTCTCAACCACTACCATGGATTGGAATCATGACAATAAGGTCGATGGATCAATACGAAGCTGACATATTAGTGATATATTCATCTCCTGGTTCTATCTAATGCGAGTGTTTAATATATCATCCGCAGTTGCTGATCGAAAACGTCAAAAAGGATGCATTTCATCCGACTGCCAGTGATCAATTCAAGTTCAGGTTTGCTCACTGCCTGCGGCATGCAGTTTACGCTTCTGCGCTTTGGGATAACCGATAGTTGCTGACAGACCGAGTCTCTCACGGTGATTTTCGATAGTATAAGTACAGATTCTTTCCCTTCAGGTCAGGTAACTGAACGGTCCTAAATAGAACGTCATGCAGCCCGTCCCCGCCGGTTATCCCATCCAGATACTGTAAGTCATCTCATTGGAATGAAGCACTGATATGTACTGAATCATCTTATTTCAGGTCTGGACCTTCGGTTCATTCCTTTTGTGTTTATGCATTTCAATCCCTGACACGGAAATTGAGATCGTCGCCGGTCTCTTGCACTGGGGACTCTTCGGGACTCTTTCTGTACAGCTTTGTGCGTAGCTCATTCTCTAGTCATACTGTTTCTACTTACATTCTCGTTACTAGATCTATACTATCTAGCATTTCCGAACGACAGGCAATTCATAAAATTTCTCGTCTACGGCACCTACATTGTCGAATTTGTTCAGACAATGCTCCTCACTCGCGACGGCTTTGTAGTGTTCGTGTACGGCTTCGGTGACATTGAAAACATACAGGCAATGCATTCTTTCTGGTTCACAGGCCCCATCATGAGCGCTATTGGTAAGTGCATCATCTTCTACTCTTTTTCTATCACCTAGTAACACGAATACAGCTGCTTTTGTCGGACAGGGCTTCTATGCACACCGAATCTTTATATTGTCAAAGTCCCAAATCATCCCGATACTTGTCACATGTGTCCGTTGACGTGCTCTTACCCTCAGGTTGTGGCAGTCGAACTCAGCTGTTTACAGGTATCATTGATAGGCTCTGTAGCAGCTATAATCACCGGCGTCTACTCTTTTCAAGCAGGAAGTAACGCACAACTTCAAGACCGGAAGATGTCCGTCGTTGTCGCGGCGTGTAACTGTCTGACGTATCATGTTCATCGTGCTGATCCATGCTTAGATTTGGTGCCTAGCGGCTGCTTTGTGTGATGTTGTCATCGCTATCTGTATGACTTACTACGTGAGTTATTTTCTCTTTCGAGTTCGATCACCTTCACTGATCTTGATCTCCGTAGCTTATGCGCTGCGATACTAGTTTCCGTCGCACCCGAGTGCTTCTCACAAGATTAATTTGTCTTACTGTTGAAACGGGATCTGTGACAGGTATTTACTCTTCACCAAGAACCATCGACCGCCATTACAAGACTAACACTGCCTATATCAGCTGCTGTCGCTCTGCTCAATATTATCCTATTTTTGGCATTCCCTCACAAGTGTTTCTATGTGACACCCGTCCTCGTCATGCCCAAGCTGTATGCCAATACCGTTTACATGGTGCTGAATTCCCGAATTCAAATCGTGGGTGGACGGGATACCTATACGTCTACACCCGATATGATCATCATGACCGGTAGCACTATGATACCGGATACCAATTCTTATTCACCACCGGGAACGCATGGGAGGCAAGGACGCATCGGTCGTTGCGATAACGAAGGAAGTACTCAATGGTGATTGTGAATGGGTCGAATGAAAGTCGGTTACTTATGGTTCGTGCGCTTTATTAGAGCTCATTTTTCCTCCAGGATAAGACCGGGGGATCTGCTCTGTAACTGTTCGAGTCTACTTTTTGAGAAACACCATATATACCCAGCCCGATTTATTAGCCTTTCTTTTTAACTTCGGACGAATGGTCGTTATTCAAGCAGTGGTATCCATGTTTGACAAACAAGCTATCGACGGACTTGGTACGAAAACCCGCACATTTGACGCTTCTGTGTAAGCCGCGACCTTCAATTCACCTTGAAGGACCCGTCAACAGTTTCCAGCTTGGACACTATTAATATCGCTGATAGGCACTATACACGCAACCTGGTGGATGAAGAAGTCCTTGGCTTTGGAACTCAAAGCCTTAGCTTAGGATGATGAGCTTGTTGCGAACTCATTTGCTCACCTGTATGATTTGGTATCTGATGCATTTTACATCTCTACCATCAAATTCAGCGCGCTTGCGTGCTGGACACAGCGGATGCCAGAGGAAGTTCACTGTATACTTATTAAACAGGCTGAATAGCACACGATTGAGGCATCAACTGGCTTTAATTATCTGCGATAGGCAGACTTTTTCTGCATGAGGTTCCCAAATACTCATGAGGTGATCTATTAAACGGTCAAATAAGACGCGTATAGGAACAAACATGGCATCCGTCAAATAAAAGGGCCAGTCGATTTAGTGAACGGGGACGTACCTTAGCTTTGAGATATGACAGCATCCGGGAAGACATTTGTAGCCTGGTATATGAGATCAACGGAGACAGATGCAGCTCCGGTGAAAATCAGCTAAACGTGACAAAGCTGCCAGAACCTACCGAGGGATCCTGTGACAATGAGTAATCAGTGCAGAAACAATGGCTCACGTACGCACGCATCTTTAATATTAAGATCACATGGGGTAAAACGAAACCGGAGAAACAGATTTATATCTAGTTTATTTCGTGGTAAAGATGGGTGCAATGCGGAAGACTAGATACGTAGGCTGAATTCCGGGACAGTCATGTGCCAGTACGTATCAACGATGGGTAGTTCTTGAGCTTGAGTGGTTGGATGTGAAACATACCCCAGGCCTAGTATTTCTTTGGAATACGGTCGGATTGGACAAGAATTACAACAAAGAACTTGAAATCTTCACGTTTGTGGTCAAGCCAAAAACATGCAAAAAGAGCGATACCAGCGCCAGTCATCACTGTGTCGTGTGTCAAGTCTGGAGCGCGCGGTGGACCAGAAAACGGGACAACCGCCAAATCTGGAAACACGATGCACTGAAGGTGGTGGTGGTGGTACCGGCACAAGGTCCCAATAAGGAACGGCCGGGTCCGCAGCCCTGACATGGCGAACCATGTGCTGCGGCCACAAAAACTCATGCCGTTGTAATCACACTGTTGAGTGTGTCTCGCGGGTTAGAGCATTTTGTGGGGTTCGTAGAGAGGAATACAAAATATAGGTTATCGAACGTGCGGCAGCGATGCAATTGTCAGGAACGGAGAACCGGGACCCCCTTATATACACGCAAAATATCAAAAACAAACTTAGCGAAGCGACAGAGAACCGCCGACTCCTCCGTATCTACGAACAGGCGCGTTACATGAAGTGCAGATGGCGTTGGGGACCCAGATCTATGACGACATCCTCCTGTTCCTTAACGTTGTCCGGTTGGCTCTCGGGACCACACCAACCATCTGCTGTGTGTTTGTCTGCAGGGACAGGAGCATCGGGAAGTTTAGGGAAGTTTTTCTAGAGCCTCCAAGTATGTGTCGACAGGGGCGACATTCGCAGGAGTATTCTCATCCATGTGGACAGTGGTGAAAGAAAGAGTGGCCTCCTGTGCTCCCAAATATTGGCCAAGATGGTATCACCTGAACGTAACGTTGGCGTCACAGGACCACCAATTGATATTGATGATGATGAGCGACGAAGAAAATGACAAAAGCGAGAAACATCCCGCGAAATTGATATTAGTGATGGCGAGGGGTGGAAGTAATGACGAGGGTGAGATACAACAAATAGTGATACACAATGTGAGTAATGAGTGCACGGACCCGGTGAACGGCAGCGAGCGACAGGGCTCATGACGACCAAGGAGACGCGAGCAACAAGAATGCATCTGTTGGAACACCGGAGCGGCGGGAGGTTCCATCGTCACCACCACCAAGGAGACAGGAGACGCGAGCAACAAGAATGAATCCGTCGCAACACCGGAGCGGCGGCGGGAGGCATCCTTATCACCACCAAGGAGACGTGAGCAACAAGAATGAATCCGTCGCAACACCGGAGCGGCGGCAGGACCCATCCTCACCACCAGCAAGGAGACGCAAGCAACAAGAATGGATTCGTCGCAACGCCGGAGCGGCGGCAGGACCCATCCTTACCACCACCAACGAGGCGCGAGCAACAAGAATGCACCCGTCGCGACACCGGAGCGGCGGCAGGACCCATCCTCATTACCACCAACGAGACGCGAGCAACAAGAATGGATCCGTCGCAACACCGGAATGGCGGCAGGACCCATCCTCACCACCACCAACGATACGCGAGCAACGAGAATGAGTCCGTCGCAACACCGGAGTGGCGGCAGGAGCCATTCTCATCACCACCAACGAGACGCGAGCAACAGGAACGAATCCGTCGCAACGCCATAGCGGCGGCAGGACTCATCCTCATCACCACAACGAAAGTGCAGGTTATCAGAAACGGGCGGAATCGGTGGTTTTCGAGGGGGGGCAATGGGTGAGACATTGGGGGTATGGGACAAGGACAACATTGGCTGGAGTGATTCGGAGGAATGAGTGAACAAAGAGGCTAGTGGATTGACATCCAAGGAAGAGAACATGGTATCATCGTTTAGGTGAACCGGAGCTCTACCTCTCTGGCTTGCCGATTCCGTGGTCAATCCATCCCGTTCGTTTCTGCGTCTTCAGCCGCTCAAGAACGTGAAAGAAAGCCAATCTGTCAGCAGATTCGTTGCCAGATGATGTGTAGAGAGGCGGGAAGACGCGTGTTGACGAAGACATTGTCGTTGTGGTGGTCACGGTAGGTGTGCAAGGATGGTACGATGGTCAAGAGTTATTTCATGGTGGCAAGGCAGTGGGAATCATGGTCGGAAAGAAAGTAGAGCTTGGGTGGTCAAGAAAGACGAAGGAACGGGAATGAAAACACGTGTCATTCCGTATCATCCCGAAAGGTTTACGTCTTCCTAGTGACGCATCATCGATCTTCCATGACCTCATATCTTTTTTCTAGATCTTCCACTTCATTTAGTCGACATCGGACACTGAAATCACCGGGTTTAAATTTTGCTTCTTGCTTGCCCACAGTACACACTTACGCCATGACCCATCGATGAGCCGGGCCTAGTTCTATGTCCCTTTGACGGCTTTCATTGCAGTACGATTTTCGCGGAGGAGGTTCAGACAACATCACAAAGACGATCAAGGACACTGCCGCGGCCCCGTCGCTGTACAACTTCGTACCGTCAGAACACTGATATACTAAAAATACTCTCGATGACGGGAAAATATCAAACATAGGAAGCTGCTTTCAATTCACCGGTTGGATGAGGAAGAAAATAGATAGGTGCGGATGTAATTATTGTATAGTATGATGGGTAACTAACTCTGACCTCTTCTCACACTTCATCAACCTGATACTAGTGCACGGGTATCTCTTCCGCTGTATCCTAGTTCGGAAATTTCCTGTCACCTTGTGGAACGGAATCGAGATAATCATTGAACTGTTCATCTCATTAGTACATGCCGGCTTTCATAGGACTGCCTTTCACCTCGTCTTCTGTGATGTGATACTGGCCCGCCTAATGGCGTTTGTTTGCCGTCTCCCACGTCTCTCACGATGCTTGTCAATGATATATGTACAGGTGCTTTCACTTCAGAATCTGTCAAACAGCCCCGGGATACAAAATGGTGCCCGTCCCCACAGGTTATCCTGTAGAATGGTGGTAAGTTATGATCGTCACTAAGTGTTGTGTACTGAATCATATCATCTCAGGTCTGGACCAGCGGTTTGTCAAATCGTACACTTCGTCTACGCACTCACTAACATGGCAATTCAGATCGTCGGCTATCTCTTGAACTGGGGACTCTTTGGGACACTGTCTATACAGCTTTGTGCGTAGCTCATTTTATTATGATGTTGTTTCTAATATATATATATTACTAGATCTGTACTATCTAGCATTTCCGAAGGACAGAGGATTCGTAAAAAGTCTTGTCTATGGCATCTACATTCTTGAATTGATTCAGACGATACTTGTTGCCCACGACGCTTTCACAGTGTTCGGCTACGGCTTCGGTGACTTGGAAGCACTCACTGAAATAAATTTTAATTGGCTCATTGTTCCCGTCGTGACCGCTATTGGTGCGTACAGAATCTTATACTCGTATTCTACTACTCATCGTGAGTACAGTTGCTTTTGTTGGGCAGTGCTTCTATGCATACCGAATTTTCATACTGTCAAGGTCACGAATTATCCCAGCTTTCGTCATCTGTGTTTGTTGCCGTGCTCTTGATGCCTGGCAGTCTAGCTCATCTATCGACAGGTGTCTTTGACTGGCTCTGTGATAGCTTTAATCGCAAGCATCTACATTTTCCAAGCAGACGACCTCACTAAACTCAATAACCTCAAAATAACCATCTTCATGGGGGTAGACAGTCAACTAGATAGGCCGTTTTCACCGTGCTGATCCACTCCTAGATTTCATGCGGAGGCTCTGTCTTGTGTGATATTATCATCGCTATCTGCATGACTTATTACGTGAGCTCTTCTCTCCTTCAGTCGTCTTCATTGACGCCGATACTATGTCGTAGCTTATGCGCAGCAGAACTGATTTCCGGAGCACCCAAATTCTGGTCACAAGGATAATTCGTCTCACTATTGAGACAGGATCTGTGACAGGTTTTTACTATCTACATCCGCCGTTGCCACGAGCTTACCCCGCTGAATTGTAGCCGTTGTTGTTCTAGCTACCTGTATCCTCTTTATTGCGTTCCCTCATCAAGCTTTCTATGCGACACCATCCTTGATCGAATCTAAGCTGTATGCTAATACTATCTACATGGTACTGAATTCGCGAATTCGGATTATGGGTGGACGGGACACCTATACATCTTCGACCGATATGGAGGTAACGACCGCTATGATGAGGGACATCACTTCCCATTCAACGCAGGGCACACAGCAGATGCCAGCGGTCGCGATAGCGAAAGAGGTATTCAGCAGTGATGATGAAACGGGTCGAATGAGTGTCAGTCATGTCGATTCGCGTACTTACTAGAGCTGATTTTCGTTCAAGGAGAAATCACAGGACAGCGTCATGAGCTTCTCTGTGTAACTAGCAGGTTGAGCCCGTTCTATCGTTATTTATTGTTGTCTTGATGTAAACGCCAATGCCGACTCAAATGTTACGCCTTTGTGTTCTGCTCGCCTTACATATATAATTATATCAAAGATTGAATTTCGAGCTCGGTATCGATACATATTCAAGATTTGACAGGTGACGACGGACTAGAAATGAACAGTGGATTGTCTGTCATGCCCAGCGATGAAGCTAGCTGGCGTGAAACTGCAATGAACCCATCGAGAAAAAAACCCATACCCTCAGGCTACGGGTGAAGTAATCGTTGCTAATGCAAGCTATCCTGTGCGAGAGAGCGATATAGGACAATATTTCATGCAAACTAACCAAGATAGCCATGACGACGACGCCTTCCTGCCTCTAAGCGCCGGAGAAATCGACTGATAAAGTGCACTAACTGGATTCGAGGGTCTGGGAGCAAGGAAAGACCGACGGTAAAAACCAAATTCAGTGCATCCAGGCTCCTGAGCCAAGGGGGTGTAATGCCGTTGTACGAGATCCGAAGCGCCTGCCAGTGACGTCCGGTGAGCCGCAAATGCCAATGTGGAAGTACAGATTTGCAAGTCTATAGAGCCGTTTAATGAGAATAGTGGCATGACAAGACGAAACACATACCCCGGTGAAACTCAGGCGTAGCGTCCAGATCTTCACCAGGCCTTCGTCAATCTAGAACTCGCCTCAGACGGTTTTGAGACCAGAGTTGTTATGGTCCAGATAGTCGAGCTCCTCAAGAATGTCAATTTCATTCCGGGGATATATAGATCGACTTGGAAATCCGGCGGTGGTTTGGGTAGAACGAAAAATCCGTGATACCTTTGAAGTGCTTCTTGGATGTGTAGGGGCCCCACAAACTTCCCGAGTCGAACTTGTCCAAGGGAACGAAGTGACCCATGCAAGAATAAGTTCTGTGATCAGAGCGCGCACAATGGATGGAGAGCTATATCTCTAGCTAGAGGACCCAGTAGCAGGTTATAGTACGAACTTCTCAGACAGAAATTGAACGTTAACCCAGTGCGGCGGTCCGCGGGAAGGAGATATGATAAGTTGTAGAAAGGTTGGCATTCTTATAAACGCTCCTCGGGTCGTGTGGTCCGCTCCTATAGCGCATACTCGGAACCTGAGCGCTTCTCGACACATTCCAGTAAAGCTTGGCTGGGAACGAGAAAAACATCAAGAATTCTGGCATAGCAGCAAAAGACGGGCAGGCAAATAGTCAAATTTTTTCTGCGACCGCCACTGTCTTCGGCTTCAAAATAAATCGAGTAAACCCCTGGCAATAGGGTGAATCGGCAGTCAACGTGAGCAAGCATATCTCCAGATATTTCGGGAAAGAAAGTACAGAATCCTCGTAGATTGGTGGGATAGATCGTCGTCGTCGTCGAAGTTGTAGCTTTACGTAAGTCTTGGGATTTCTATTTTGGTAGTGTCGTGCTTACTCACGCCTTCTCTTTCCTCCAAGTATGATCCATCGATGAGCTCGACCCAGTTCTACGTCTCCTTAATCGCTCTCGGTGCAGCACAATCATCGATGGGAAGACCCGGAGACACGACCCAGGAATAGCTCGGTGTGAAGAGATTTACACGGAGATTGCCGCCCATATCAAAGACACTTCCGCCTTTCGATGGTGGTAGGACTTGGGTAGGACACCAGAACAACAGAAGCAAAGACGACTATGATAGAACAAAAATATTTCTCACGACGGGAGAATATCTGGCATAATAAGTTGTATCCAATACATCTACATCTTGGACGAGGAAGAAGATAGATAAACGTGCCAACGGTATAGCATGGTGAGCAAAGACTCTTTCTCCTTCTCACAGTTTTTCTCGGGCATAATTTTAATATCAACTTGGAATTAGTGCGCCGGTATCTCTTCTGCTATACTTTGACTCGGATGATGAAAGTGCGGAACGGAGTCACGATGGTCAATTGTATGATCAACATCATGTGTGGACCAATTGGCATTAATAGACATGGCTGAAATCGGTGTAGTTGTACTGTCTTTAAACTCGGTCGGTCATGCTGACCGGTCTTGGGTGTTCGAAGAACTTCTTTCAGATCTCTCACGATGACGGTCAGAAATATATGTACAGGTTCCTTCCTTTCAGAACTAGCCAAACGACCCCAAATACGACATGCAGCCCGTCCCCGCAGGCTATCCCATAGAAATTCTGTAGGTTATAATCTTCAAGTTGAACTTCTGCTGAATCATCTCATGTCAGGTCTGGACCGGTGGTTGCGTCCCATTATGCGTCTAATCTATGCAGTCACTAACACGACAATTCAGATCGTTGGCTATCTCTTGCACTGGGGGCTCTTCGGGACACTTTCTGTACAGCTTTGTGCGTCGCTGTGTGATCTTTATTAAGTTGCTTCTAATACACTCTCGCTACCAGATCTGTACTATCTAGCCTTTCCGAACGACAGACAATTCATAAAATGTCTCGTCTATGGCCTCTACATTGTCGAATTTGTTCAGACGATGCTTATCACTCACGATGCTTTCGCGATGTTCGGGTACGGCTTCGGTGACATCGAAGCCCTCACTGATATACATTTCTATTGGCTCTCTATCCCTGTCATGGGTGGTTTGAGTGCGTGCAGCGTTTTCTGTTCGTTTGATGTTACTTATCATGTATACAGCTGCTGGTGTCGGACAGGTGTTCTATGCATACCGAATCTTCTCATTGTCAAAATCACGAATCATCCCAATATTCGTCACCTGTGTTCGTTGCTGTTTTCTTTCTCTTTGGTAATCTAGCTCATCTGTTTACAGTTATCTTTGATATGCTATGTGGCAGCTCTATTCACATGCGTCTACTCTTTCCAAGCAGGAAACGTTACTAAACTCGATAATCGGAAGGCGTCCATCGCCATCGGTGTATATAGCTGCCTTTTTATTGTATTCATCGTGCTGATCATGGGTAGATCTGGTGCGGAACCTCTGCCCTGTGTGATGTCGTCATCGCTATTTGCATGATTTACTTTGTGAGCTATCTCTCTCTTTCATGCATGGATGATCATTGCCATTGATACTATGACGTAGCTTACACTGGGCCGCAATACTGATTTCCGTCGAACCCGAATTATGGTCACCAAACTGATTCGTCTCATCATTGAAACGGGATCTGTAACAGGTATTTATTCCTACATTTCACGCAGTGCCTAGGAGATTAACGCTTTCCACTTTTAGCTATTGTCGCTCTGCTCAGTCTTATCCTATTTTTGGTAGTCCCCGATAAATCTTTCTACGTGACGCCCGGCCTCGTCATGGCCAAACTGTATGCTAATACGGTCTACATTGTCCTGAATTCGCGATTCCGGATCATGGGTGGACGGGATGCCTATACGTTTTCCAACGATATGGAGATGACGACCACCATGAGAAGGGATATGCCCTCCCATTCAATCCACAGCATGCAACGAACGGAAGGGGTGCAAAGACAACTTTCGGTGGTCAGGATAACTAAAGAGGAGTTTAGCAGTGATTATGAAATGAGTCCAACGAGTGTCAGTCTCTATGGCTCATGCACTCAATTGGAGCTGACTTTCCTCAAGCATAAACCACAGGACAAGGGCATGGGATATTCCGTGTAGCTGTTCAAGCACCATTTCTGAGCAAATACTATGCATAAGAACCGGGTCCGATTTACTTGTCTCGTCTTGCTGCAGTAGCAATGAAGTCAATGTTTCAGCATGCATTAATTAAGCGCTTTTATTCATGTCGCGATTCATCGTGTCCATTTCCTTCCGAAATCGACGGCCAGTGAAACAAAAAAACGGTGCCAGTCTCATCCTTACACTGAGAAGTCATATCTGCATATTTGAGTTCTTAAGCGAAGAACCGATTTCTGCGCTCGGTCTCCTCCCGTGTGGTATGGACGTCAGAGATTTTACGAGAGCAGGACCACGGGGATGGCGAAATAAAATATGAAGAGGGGATATACTTCGTGTGGAGGCTCACGAATAGTAGTAAGTCCAGTATCGATAGGCGACCTCGCACTATAGGTGGGCGAGTGACACTACAATCCAAGGCATTTCGGAAGTAAACGATGATATAAGTTATCGTGTCGCTTTGCGTAGCAGGTCGCGGTCAGTGAGGCGTGATCATTTACTGGCAAATGGAGGGCCACTGTTCGAATGGAGGACATCGAAGGTCATGGCACAAAGAGTTGGAGCCGCCTCGCAAGAAAGTCAATGCAAACAAGACTTTGATCCTCAAGAACAACACGAGCTACATCCAAAGTCAGCCAGAACGAGAATACCGAAGAGGTCTGCATGTATCAGTGAATCCAATATTATTTTGAATAAGGCCAGTCCGGACCGATATCGTGGGAATAATCCTCCTTCGTCCGATACCACCGAGACCTTGGTTCGCCTTCCCTTTGTCATTTGGGCCGTCTTCATTTGCCACTACAGAAGGACCATCCAAATCTCAGTTGGCTGTCTTGGTCGCTGTCACATGAGGAAGGACTGCCTGGCATGGGCTCTCAATAGACTGGCGCTGGGCGGTACTTTATGATGTCTTCGATTCCTTGCCATGCTGACATTGATCTGCACTGTATCTGTCGATGCAGGCGACTGGTGACTGTCGTTTGACTGGCACATGTGGAGTCGCTGCTCTGACTCTTTTCGCTACGGTTGTCTACATAGCTCGCGAAGTAGGAGAAGAACTTGAGCCTATACTCAGGCGGTGACAACTGCAAAAGGTGCGACTCATTGACGCTACGTTCTAATTATTCAGACGCTTATAGGAATTTCCCGGTTGCGTTGCACGGCAATTCTAGCAGTCAGCCAGAGTGTACAACTCGTCTTGGTAATTTGGATCGCGGAATTGAAACCCACTAGCAGTAGCAGTTGCGCTATAAGATTGATTATTGAGCAACTGAAACTGTGATTCTCCTTCGCTGGTTTTTTGGGCGGCATAGAAAGTGGCGAGCTCTCTTCAGTAACTTACGAGTGGCAAAATGTTTCAACTGTTGATGCAGAACCGGGACCGGGAAATCCAACCTCAGCTTACTAAATCCATAGGAGCAACATCTGTTACTCCGTATTATGGAAAACTCGTAGAGCTTTCCAGCCCTCCCCCTCTCCAATTCATCAACTGAGTACGCGGCTGATTTAATTGGCGTGTCCTTCTTCCTGCATTCGTTTCTCTGGATGAATTTTGTACGTTTACATTGTGTCTACAATCTGAGCTTGATGATTAGGAAGAAATACGGTACTGAGATATAGCGGTCAGTGCCTCTAATCTTGCCTGCTTGGCGGGGAAGGAATCACAGGATCTTAGGATAAGACGAAAGGGAGGATTACTCTCATGAGGCATTAACAATACTACTACAGGATTGGCTACCACAATCAGGAATTTCGTACCGCATGGTTCAGAAGCCAGAGGTGTTCCTCATTGTGATATAGCATTGCAAGCCACCACCAATGTTCGCAGGTCGTGGAAGCGTCGAGTCTCGATTTCGAGGCGCGGTAATTTTTCTGGATGATCTGTATGTTATTCAACACTAAAATACCAGGAGGCTTTTTTTCGCCTTGTAGCCTTTCTCGTCGGTAGTCAAACGTTCCCATCACATTATGACTGTGATACCACTGAATTCCTTATCAGGGCGTGGCGGACATTCACATCGCTAGGGTATTGGTGACGAGAATAACTTGGAATTCAGCGGATGAATGTGGATCTGATAGATCAGAACTTGTGATACATTTTAGCGCCAGATTCTCCCACTAACGAGCACAGAACTGCATTCCGGGTGATCCGGGAAGAAGAGTGCATGGGGTTCCCGAGCATGCGATCGTGCTTGGTACTTCATCAGCTGTGCAACGCAGTGCTAAGGACTCCACTGATATCTCTTCTTCCACAAAGTTTATCGATAAAGTAATAAATTTTGCAGGCCCCTTGGCTAACTCGGTTCGAAGATTTCTTCTCAGCCACCACCGTGGTCCGTGGATCGAAACCGCGACAATAACATTGTCGACGGATCAGTACGAGGCTGACATATCAGTCGTAAATCAGTCCCCTAGTTCTATCTAATGTGAGTGTTTGATATATCTTCTGTAGATGCTGATCAAAAGGGGCAATAAGGATGCATTTCGTTCCGACCGATCAATCCAGGCTTGCTCACTGTCTGCAACATGGAGTCACCTTCTCTGCGCTTTGAATGGACCGATGGTTGGCGACTGGCTCCAAGCGGCTGCAGGGATCTCAGATTTTGTTCAACGATGCGAAGTTGCCAGTGCTCCAAATCGGGACTTCAGGTACATCATGAAATGGTTAGGATCACAAGTACTCTGGTTTTCAGTCGTTGGCTTGCTGCTTTTCCTTGGCATGATGAAGCATGTCTTCCCAGCTTTGGGTCTTCGTGCACCTTCTCTTTTGAGTCTCTCACGATAATTTCTGATAGTATATGTACAAATTCTTTCCTTTCAGGACAGATAAACGATCCTAGATAGTACGACATGCAGCCCGTCACTGCAGGCTATCCCGCCGAGATACTGTGAGTCATCTCATTAGAATGGAGCACCGGTGTACACTGAATCATTATTATTTCAGGTCCGGACCTATGGTTCATTCTTTTTTTGTGGTTAGGCAATTCAATCCCTGACGCGGATATCCAGATCGTCGCCGGTCTCTTGCATTGGGGATTCTTCGTGACTCTTTCTGTACAGTTTTGTGCGTCGCTCGTTCTTTAGTCATACTGTTTCTACTTATATTTCCGTTACTAGGGTTGTACTATCTGGCATTTCCAAACGACAGACAATTCATAAAACATCTCGTCTACGGCATATACATTGTCGAATTTGTTCAGACGACCCTCGTCATCCACGAAACCTTTGCAGTGTTCGGGTGCGGCTTCGATGGCATCGAAAACCTGAATAGAATGCAGTTTAGCCGGCTCACTGGCCCCTTCATGAGCGGTGTTGGTGCGCGTGCCATTATCTACTCGCTTTCTGTTACTTATATGAATGTAGTTGCTTGTGTCGGACAGATCTTTTATGCAGACCGAATCTTGATGTTATCACAGTCCCCAATCATCCCGATATTCGTCACATGTGTTCGTTGATGTGCTCTTGAGTCTTGCTCTGCGGCAGTCTAGCTCACATATATACAGATCTCCTTGACAAGCTCTGTAGCAGCTGTGCTTGCAGGCGTCTATTCTTTCCAAGCAGGCAACATTGCACAACTCCAAGACCGGAAGACGTCCATCGTTGTCGTGGTAGATAATTGACTGACACGTCCCGTGTTCATTCTACTGATCCGTGCTTAGATTTGGTGCGGAGCTGCTGCTTTGTGCGATGTTGTCATCGCTATCTGTATGACTTACTACGTGAGCTCTTTTTCTCTTTCATCTACCTTTTGCTGACGTTGATTTTCATAGCTTATGCGCAACGACACTGGCTTCCGTCGCACCCGAATAATTGTCACGAAGTTGATTCGTCTTGCTACTGAAACGGGATCTGTGACAGGTATGTACTTCACACCATCTGCCGTTACAAGATTAACACTGCTTCTGCTCAGCTGTTGTCGCTCTGCTCAATCTTATCCTCCTTTTGGCGTTCCCGGACAAGTCTTTCTACGGGACCTCTGCTCTCATCGTGTCCAAGTTGTATGCTAATACCGTCTACATGGTGCTAAATTCCCGAATCCGAATCGTGGGTGGACGGGATACCTATACGTCTACAGCCAATATGATCATCACGACCGGTAATACTGTGATGTCGGATACTAATACTTATTCACCACCGGGAATGGATGGGAGACAAGGACAGGCATCGGTGGTTGCAATAACTAAGGAAGTACTCAACGGTGATTGTGAAATGAGTGAAATGAAAGTCAGTCATCGCGGTTTATGCACTTTATTAGAGCTAATTTTTTCTCCAGGATAAGACGGGCATGGGGTCTGTCATATCATTGTTCGAGTCCACCTTTTGAGATAACACCATGTATAAGTACCCCCGATCTATTTATGTTTGTCTTGTTGTAATAATTACCGATGCTGAATGTTATAGTCTCATGTCCTGTTGAGGTTTTCTTTCCAACTTCAAACGAATGGTCCTTGTTCAAGCAGTGGTGTTCATGTTCGACGAAAAAGGTATCGACTGACTTAGTACGAAAACCCACACATCTGACGCTTCTGTAAGCCGCGACTTTGAATCCACCTCGAAGGACCCATTAATATTCGACAGTTTCCCACCCGGGCTCTATTGATATCATTCACTCACCTGTGCGACGTGGTATTTGATGCATTTTGAATATCCGCCGTCAAATTTGGCGTGTTTGCGTGCTGGACACAACGGATGCTACAGTAAGCTCGCCGTATACCTATTAAACAGACTAGATAGCAGTACGCGATTGACCCATCAACTGGATTTACTTATCTGCAATGGGGGCTACGCAGACTTCTGCTACAAACACTTATGAGGTGATGTATACAACGGTCAAATAAAACGCGTATAAGAACAAACATGGCATCCGTCATAGCCAAAATAAAAGTGCCAATCGACTTAGTTAACGGGATGGTATATGAGATCGACGGAGATAGATGAATGTGACGAAGTCGCCAGAGCCTACCGAGGGATCCTGTGACAATGGGTAATCAGTTCAGAAACGATGGCTCACACGCCTTGAGATCACATGGCGTGAAACAAGACGAGAGAAACACAGTTGTATTGAAATTTGAATGCAATGAGATTTATATTTAGCTTATTTTGTGGTAAAGATGTGCGATGCGGAAGACTAGATGGGCTGAATTTTGGAGCTACATCAACAGTCATATTCCAGTAGCGTCAGCCTCGGATGCACAATTCTTGAGTAGTTCGATGTGAAACATACCCCAGGGAAGAAGGCTTGGCATTTCTTTGGAATACTACCGAATACAAGACTGACCTGCTCCGGTTATATCGATACCCGGTATTTGCACATATTTGTTATTACTATATAAAGTAGTATGACCCCAGAGACATTCTGTGCTACATATAAGGCAAGTAAAAATTCATTCCAGTTTATTTGAAAAGGAACCAATTTACTATGTATTTTTATGTACATAGATCTAAATGTGATAATATTTTTTTTTCAACAATCGTGATATTCAAGCAATAAAAATAAATCCTTGTGACCGCAAATAAGGACACTGTGTCAAAAGTTGCTTACCCCTTTGCATATGGCACCCTCATAGTGTCGAAAGTTAGTGTGACTAACTGCACATCTTGTTCCATGAGGAGCCGGTAAATACTGATAATGCATAAGTGTGTGGAAGAAGAGCTGCCTGAACTTCGACAACATGTAATGGTCCGTTCCATATTGTCTATCTCTTGTACTTTCTAGAACGCAGAACCATATGTGTCACTTATCTAGACCACCTTCCTTATCTGTTGTTAATCCTTCTACATTTGTTTCCTTACTATCATACCTTTACTACTGTCTATGGGACTACCGTTATTCCATTCCTTATCTTAAATTACCAATACAAGACCCCATATAGTTCAGTACCTAGTGGTTAAATATCCTTGACAATCATATAACCAATCCCAGTTCCATTGTGTGCCTATCAGTGAACTTAGAAACAAGAACCTCGAAAATCTTTACTGAGCAATCTCATTGAGCTCAATAGAATGATTTGTCAGCACATTGCCATTGAGCTCGATCAAATGCTTTGTCAGCACAGCCATCAAGCTCGATAGGATGCTTTGTCAGCAATTACCATCGAGATTAATACAACCCAGGCCCCCAATGATTTCGACCCAAAAGAAACGCTAAAATTAAGTAACATGTTCATGGGGAACGTATCAATTCATTCTATGCTTGACGTCCAAAATTTCTTCATGAAATCTCAGTCCACTATATTTACATTTTTCCCCAAACTCCCTTTTCCCACATTGCACCCTTCCCCATCTTGATCACCTTAATATACATACTATAAACACTTTTTGTATAACACACTTCTACACAATGACAACTTTTTCATCATTGCTCCTGCTCTTGCATAACAGGGCTTCCCCTGGGATGATGATATCATGTTGGTCCTGCTCGGTGATCTGGAAGTAGTATTAGTCAGTGTTTCATGTCATAAATAATTCCAAGGGAATTCAAACCTTCCACAATTGCACTAGTTCATATAATCCATGACCTCTAAATAGCTCCTTTGGGGAGTATAGATTTACCCCATACAAAAGTTGTAGGTAGCCTTGCAGGCCCAAAGAGTAGTCGACATCATTCAACTAATCTTGGCCTGAAAGGCCAACTACAACTGGCACATGAGATATTGAATTTACACTCCCTTAAATTGATATATATAGACGTCATTGCCATTCATCAAAGATGTTGATGTCAAGACCAGGATGGCTCATTGAGGAAACTCTTGTGTCTGATGGTAGGAATTAGTAAGTATGACCTCGCTGTTAATGACCTCCCACCTAACAGATATTTGCGGGAATGTTCTCAGATTGGGAATCGGAAAGTGTTGCACTGGCCTTGACTGCTGGTTGATTCTTTGGGGATGGCTATGAGCTGTAAAAGCCGTAGAGGACGACAAGCAAGCAGCAGAACCCACAGCCACTGCCATGTCTGCATGATGATGAGTGCTGAATGATAAGGGTTGCTACTCACCCATTCATCAGCAAATATGGCTAATTAAGTCTTTAATATACATATTTTGCAATGCCTAAGTTTATGAATATGTGTTTTAAAGTGTTTGATAAATTTATTTCAAAAGAGAAATTATTAATATATAACCATGTTAATCAAATAAAAATATTAGCTAATCAGACACTGACATATAAAGTCATAGAGGGGTACCAGGGGTTCTAAGGCACCGATCACAAAAAGTTGAGCAGGTCAGTCTTGTATTCGGTAGAATACAGTCGGATTGGACAAGGATTACATCAAAGAACTAGGAATCTTCATGTTGTGATTAAGCCGTAAACACCAGCGCTGGTGAAAGTTGATGGGTTTAGGATCCGATGATCATGTACATTTCTCCGTATCATATTCTATCTTTGGGGATCCGGGTGGATAGCACAGCATACCGGCATCTTCCTTCAAACTCGTGTTCTGGAATCCAATGAAATCCATAATGTATCAATAATGAACACAGTCGACATGTGGTCTCCAGTCAACCTCCAGTTTTAAAACTTTACGGTCTCGTTAGTTTTCTTCATACAGACCTGAAGACTCGACAAATCAAGTAGAACATATACAGATGCCACTCCACACCATCGTATTGCTAATAAGGGTCAACGAACAGAGTGAGGAGAATCTGACTCATTAGTGCCTTCTCTCTCTAGTATTCTCGCCTTAATATAAATTGTATCGGCGGTCGGAAGATGTACGTGCCATCATGATACACATCGGCATGTATTGTCTCCCAACTGATAGAAATCGGGTCTGTAAGGCGCAATGGGAATTTCTCTCCTGATATGACGCTTGCAGTTGTGTTAGCAGTGAAAGCGAGAACCAGAAGATCTAGTGATGTGCCTAAAAAGCGCTCAGCCGTGTAACCCTAATAAAATTGCATTTCTAAGTATTACAAGTATCGCTAAGTATCAGAGAGTAACATCCTAGTAAGCACACAGTAACCTGGAAAGATTAGAAGGCAGGCAAGAGTCATATAAGCATACTGGGTTATGAACATACCAGCAATTAATGGAAACCACCGAAGCACTCCACGTGTCGAGGTAGGCCTTCTTAATTATCGAAAGAATGACACGCCCAGGCACGGTACCGCGTGATTCGGATGGCCGAGTCTGGCAGGGCGATAAAACGTGTTACCAAGTCCGAATATGGCAAAAGCAGGGAGATTACCTGGTAGCTAGGCTAGAACTACGAGTTCTACCTGGTAAGCTGCGGGTTACCTGGGAGTATGCGTCATAGCGTGGGTATGAGCCAATAACTGCTGCGCGCGTTTGCTCATAGGCAGTCTATAGGTCGGGTACGGGTCCAGACCTACCCGGTAAGGGAATATAACTTGATCGATGGTGTGATCACGCCTTCTGACCAAGCTTTAAGTAAGCAGTGTAGTAGGATTACTAGATATCAGGTAATAGTAGCCCGCAGTGTTATTTATCCTAATTAGCCATACCAGGTAGTATAAAAGTAGGTAGTAAATAGTCGCCGGGTCAAGTTTTCTGGCCCCCAGCTACGGTAGTAATACCCGCAGGAATTTAGGTTAGAGCTTCGAGTCCTAGACTCAATAGAATTGAAAGTAAATCACGATTAAGTTCGCTTTAGCAAGTATCCTCAGAAAGAGTCAGAATCAGTATTGAAAGTTTGTACCTCAGAGCCAGTCAGTCCGTCAGAGTCAGTCAGTCAGTCAGTCAGCCCGGTTCGGAGATTCTTGCAACTCAGTGCAGAATCTGGTATCTCAGTAGATACTCGCGTTCCAGTGTTTCAGATAAACCAGAATAAATCCTACCCGGTCAGAACAGACCTTTAAAATCCAATTATATTGTAACCCGGAAATCTAATAAAGTACAAAGTTCTACATAACGGACGTTCCTCTGCCCCCACGAACTTGCTGGGTTAGTGTTATAGAGTGTTATAAGTGTGAGTAACTGTACCGTTGCACACCTGCACCGTCACCAGCCCTTTCACTAGTAGCTGGCACCCTGTTCTGAACAACATGATAAATCATCCAGAAGAGGCGTCCATCCTCTGCTCATGGTTGATGACTATCTCGAGGTCGAGTATACCCCAGTTTTTTGATGGAAAGCATAGCCAAACAGGTCATGGATGCGCATTGGATTTCTGAGCAGGGAGTAGCAGGTTCTCCATCGAGTCAAAGGTTGCAGC
Source organism: Armillaria novae-zelandiae (assembly GCA_030435655.1). Classification (NCBI taxonomy): domain Eukaryota; kingdom Fungi; phylum Basidiomycota; class Agaricomycetes; order Agaricales; family Physalacriaceae; genus Armillaria; species Armillaria novae-zelandiae. The sequence goes on from JAUEPR010000181.1 coordinate 29,342, forward strand.
CTGAGCGTACTCCCAATGCATATGTCATAGCATCAGGTTGAAGCTTGATTGAACGTCTCAGATAATGGGAGAACGCAAGCAAAGGAGCATTCAAATCTTCTTGCAATTACACTTTGGCTTTCTTCAGGACATTGTACTTGGCGGGGTCGCCTCGCATTGCGCACTACCCTCGCCTTGTTATGTTGCCACAGTGTCCCTCTCCCCTTATGCATATATTTATTAAATGGTCGATTTTCACCACTACCATACGGAGTGATATATCAATGTCTACAAGATACCGTTAACCATGATACATTAAAGGCCTATTCCTGCAGTCACTGATTGATATATCATCTACAGTCATGTCCAAAACGGGTACAAACGGGACCCCAAATCAAAAAACCGTTGCTCACTATTGATGACAATGAGCTCTGCCCATCCACGCAGCAGCCTGACTGAACAGTGGCCGATACGGTCCCGAAATGGGTATTGGATCACGCCAGGCCTTCTTAGATCGCGCCAGGGGAGTATTATGGATCGCCGATTGTTACTAATGATCTATAACTGTCCAAATTGGTTCTCTTTCTGAATCTGCCACATACAGTGATTTGTTATATTATAGTATGACAATGAGAATAATATTTAACTGAAACATACAGAAATTATTCAGTCATTAAAATGTCTTCATTGCTTGCCTCACCTACAACCATTGTCCCAGAAAGCAGCATTTCTCCACAAAACATAATCAATTTGATTCTTGTGTTGCAGCCTGGTGTTTTGTGTATGCACCAGGACATTGATGAGAGAAACCCCTTCTGTGGTGCTCTACATGACAGTCACAGCTTAACATTGTGTTTGAGGATGTATTTGAGATGTTCTGGCATGTTAACATCCAGATCCGTGACATTGGGATATGGGAATGGTTTGGCTCATGGTGGCCATTGTTTTGGGTTTGTTCCATCGTTTTTCTTGGACAAAAATGGCATCAAATTGATTCAATCCGTGGCCGGCTACTGTACCAGTTTACGAGTACCGCTCACATAGTTCGGACTATATGGCCCGTTCACTCAGTGATGTCATCAACATTATGCCGTTACAAAAGTTTACCACTTGTTTAAGGCCAGTTCGCACCGATAAGCCTGAAAAACCTTGCAGAAACACTCAGAACACCCATAGCTTTCATCGTTATATGCTTTCCCCAGCCAAATTGTGCCTTGGAATTTCCATCAGACAAAGCATAATTTGGACCCGATGGTTAATCAAAATGTGCACATTGACCTGTATTCTTGATGGCCCTGCGTCCATAAGCCGTTCCCGAAAACATCAATCCCAGCAAGGGCAGCATTAAAGGTATGCTCAAAGCAGTGCTAGATTAGTGAGTACATTGCATCTCTAGGCTACTTCAAATCTGCTGAATATTTTTCAGGCATAAAAGCAAAATCAATAAACCCCACCCACAAAGTATTAGGTAGTACATCCACATGTGCTCTGGAATGTGACAGTGGGGGACAGGCATGCCTGTATCGATTCTGTACCTCACTGCCGCTGCTCATGGAAGTGGACTAGTCCCTTTGCTTTATGATTACTCTTCTGCATCATTCTGTTTTTATTTTTCATAATATGTTTTATTATATTTGAGGTTATATGTGTGCTAGTAATAGACCATCTACCTGTAATAAAACAGTAGAGATTTGTCCTTGATTTGTTCTGATTATGCATGTCCAAGGAAACAAATTGCCATAACATAAAGAATAACAAACATGAGGTGTGTTAAGTTTCAGCTGTGATCCAGGTTTAGCACAACCGTTGATTGCAGATCCAGGTATGCATGCAGCAAAGAGAGCAAAGACAACGTCCATCAATCAATTCTGATCTCAGGGTTTGCAGTATTTATAGACAGTTAGCGGAACATATTTTTAGACAGAGAAGCGCACTGTCGGGAGCGCTCATCGATGGATAAGGGCAGGGAACCAACGTCCAGTGAGCAAGAGACTTTGGATATGGATGAAGGCACATGATGTCCATGTGCAGCTGATATATTGTAACTGTGACTGCAGGATCAGTGCATTGATGTATCATGGCTATGTATATTGACCAGTCTTTGATATATCATTTTGTTAGGTGGCCTTGCGATTTTTGCACTTATTGTTCATGTTCATACACGAGCTTGCTAATAATATTTATTCACAGAGCAACACTCATCAGTTTAGAGGTGGTAGGCAACAGCAGGATACATCCCATCCCATTTCCCCAGACTGGACTAGAATGAACAAAGAAATATCTGTCAAGCCTAACAATAACAATTACTTATAGCATGGTTTGAAATTTCAATTAGCCTGTGAAGAAAAAACTGCACTCTTGAATCTTGATGGTGACGACACCTTCTTGTGCCATCAAGACAAGTATACTGGCTGAGTAGGGGTTTGTCTTCGAAAAGAATGCTGAGTATGCATTATCCCCATCGGAGCAGATTGGGATACATTTAATGCTATTGTTTTCACAGATAAGAGGTAGTAAAGTGACCATTCTGTGAGCACACGAGGTTCCTGACAGGTATGCAGGACAGCTCGAATCTACTACTGAGATTGGCGGCATAAGCAATGGCCTGAACAACAGTCTCTGAGGGAAATTCTTAATATGGACATGAACGCCAGGACCCCAACACAGTGCCAAAGAATGGGTGATGCTGGAGGTTCCCTATCTGGGACAGCCATTGGCTATATCCGAAGCTTTTCTCTCTTTCTTTCATATTATCATGACCAATTTTTCTCAGTACTCAACCAGCGGATAATATCTCACCGACGGTGAACTTGTCAGAGTCGCATCAAATCACAAATTACTGAATCTGACAAGGACAATGGCGCGTTCAGCACCAGGAATCACATGTAGCTCTCATCTAGCTAAAGTGCATGCATGTCTGGCCTATCACCTCTAGAGTCATGGGATATGTCGAATGCCCAAGTCATCAAGAAACTTCCCCACACTTGTGGGACTCTCAAAGGATCGACAATAGCCTTCATGGGCAAACCAAACAGACCTTGATGTTTCTGCAATTCCCTCCTGGCTGAACCAGGAGAAAGCATATCCTGAGCTCAGGTCTCACACAATTGGACTATATCATATCGAAAACTACCATTTGTCATTACTGGAGACTCTGGGTGTCAAGCAATGTGCTTTGTCTGACAAGGTACTCATGGATCTTGAGGTATCTTGTCATTGTTTTTCTCGAATTTTCACCACTTATGGAGCAACTAAGAAAACTCAAGAGGCTAAGTTTAGACATTCCTTGAATAATCATTACCTTTTCCTAGTATCACAATAGCGCAAGCATCAAATAAAGGCTTAGTCCTTTCGGTAATGATGCAAATACCCGAAATCCCTGCTGGTGCTGGTATGATGTTCTTAAATAGAAGGGCTCCCAAAGATGAGAGGCCCACCACAAATGGCATCTCTGTCAGCTAACCAGGAAGCAAGGCGGCCCTGGTCCTTCTGTTTGTTCTTTCCTTCAAATCCAAAGCCCTACTAAGGTTCCTACAGACAGATTGGGACCTGGCTGTTGTGGGTTAAGAAGGAACATTCTTGAATGTTGGCAGGTTGAAAGTCCCGACATCCCATATTCTAAGTTTGAATTTTGAAGTGATTGTATCAGCTGTACATTTTGATATGGTCCTTCCACCTATCATACCAGGTCATATTTGTAGTCGAGGCTTGCAAATCTCTCTCTAGCATCATTTGGGAAAGAAAGTCATGAGTTCATGTACCGGGATACTTAGATGGTCACTGCCAGTGGGGATTTCTATTTCTGGTGGCATATCATTTTCCCATGTTTGCATTTCCTTCGACGTATCTTTGATGAGCCTCTGAGGGGTTCGAACTTTGACTCATAATCATGCAGTCCTATATTTCCTTGACTGCCTTCCCCATGCAGCACAATTATCAGAGGCTACCTGAAAGATATGATGAAGAGAGATGATTTGGTGCAAGGGTCAGATATTACGATCTCCACTCATAGACCACATTGATTTCGCTTTCTGAGTAGTCGCCATTCAAACCAGGAGGATCATGGGAATGTGAAGCACCAGAAGATCCTGGGAGATTCTGTTTTCACAGAGTTTTGATGCCCTTTTTGGACAACTAGCTATGAGAGGCGATAACTGATATCTACAGGTTCCTTTGCAGTTAATTCCAGGGTCGGTTTCTGTGTGAGCTTGATACAACAAGCTAATATCTGCTCTACTAGAACTTGTTTGAAGATTTTTTTCTGAGTGGGTGGAACAAAGTTGCGATAATTGATTTGGTGGGTCGGCATGCCCACTACTATCAATGACAATGGTCAAAACAGAGTAGTTCAACTACTAATGCCACTCACCTCAGTTCCTGAGGTCTAATTCTGACTGAACTTGGGTATGTGTGCACCTTATTTCAAATCTCTCACAATGGTTGTCAGAGATATATGTAAAGGCTACAGCTTCTCTCCTTGAGGACCGACAAAACAATCCCAGATACGACATGCTGCCCATCCCCGCAGACTATCCTATCGAAAGACTGTGAGTTACCATCTTGCAATTGAGCAGTTCATGTACTGATTTGTCTGGTTTAAGGTCTGGACCTATGGTCAGTGAATTGTCAAATTTTGTGTTCAATGTTTTCAGTCACTAACACAGCAATTCAGATTGTTGCTTCTCTCCTGCACTGGGGGCTTTTTGGGACACTCTCTGTGCAGCTGTGTGTGTCACTCATTCATAATAGTGAAGTGTTTCTGATTCTTTCTCGTCAGATCTGTACTATCTAGCGTTTCCAAAGGACAGGAAATTCACAAAATATCTCATCTATAGTATGTATGTTGTGGAATTTGCTTGGACAATACTTGTTAGCCATGATATCTTTGTGGTGTTTGGGTATGGCTTTGGTGACTTGGAAGCAGTCACTAAGATGCATTTCAATTGGCTCACTGTTCCCATCATGAGTGCTGCTGGTAAGTACAGCTTTTTCTGCTTGTTTTCAGTAAGTTGATATGAATACAGCTGCTTGTATCGCACAAGTCTTCTACGCATACCAAATCTTCATATTGTCAAAGTCACGAACTGTCCCAATATTTGTCACCTGCGTTTGTTGCAGTGCTCCTCACTGGCAGTCTGGCTCATTTATTTACAGGTGTCCTTGACAGGCTCTGTGGCTGCTATAATCACAGACGTCTTCTTGTTCCAGGCAGGCAACATCACAAAACTCAATAATAGGAAGACATCCGTTACCGTCAGGGTAATTAGCCAATTAGATATCTTGTCTTCATCATGCTGATGCATCTGTAGATCTGATGCGGAGGCTCTGCTTTGTGTGATGTTGTTGTTGCTATCTGCATGACTTATTATGTCAGCTCTTTCTCTCTTTCAGTCACCTTCATCATTGACATTGATACTATTTTGTAGCTTATGCACAGCAATACCAGCTTCCATTGTACTCGAATTATTGTCATGAAGTTAATTCATCTCACTATTGAAATGGGATCTATGACAGGTAGTTTCCTTTGCATTATGTGCACTACCACCTTCATCACAATTTACAAAGCCTGATGCCACCTATGTCCAGCTGGTGTTGCTCTGCTCAATCTTATCCTCTTCTTTGCATTGCCTGATCAGAGCTTCTATACAACACCTGCCCTGCTCATGCCCAAACTGTATGCTAATACTGTTTACATGGTGTTGAATTCACGAATCCAAATTATAGGTGGATGAGACACCTATACATCTTCAAACAATGTGAGTATCATGACCACTATGATAAGGGATATCACCTCCCAATCAACGGAAGGCATGCAGTGAGGGGACAGGGTGCAAGGACAGGCATCAACATGCACAATAACTAAAGAGGGATTCATCAGCGATCATGAAATGGGCAGAATGAGTGGTCATATCAGTTCATGTGCTTTACTCGAGCTGATTTTTCTCCTAGGAGAAACCACAAGATGACTTTATGAGCCTCCTTGCCTAATTGTCAGAGTGCATTCATTGTGCCCACGCTGTCTTATTTATTTATTGTCCAGTTGTTACAACACCTATACCAATTCAATGTACGCCTTTATGTATTCCTCACCTTATATAGATGATCGTGGTAATAATATTTTGTCAAAGAGCAATGTCCATCTCTGTAAGATGTTGAGGTTCAAAAGCCCTTGTTCACTGATTCTTGGTGACCGAAATTTTGGTGGGTCTTTGTAGTCAATACATTTCTCAAGTGATGAACCCATCAAATAATGATAAAAAGAAAATAGGCTTAGAAGTTATGATGATAGCAACTATAAGCAGGGATGGTTTCAAGTTGGGTTGAACATTGGCCTCCGACTGCAGTCAGGAAGTACTATGGGTACTATGGAAAGTTTGAAGGCAGGTGATAGAAACAGGAAATGTCCTGGTGGGATATATCTGCAGACCGGACTAGAAGTGAATGGTGAAATGTGTCGAGCCCAGCGATGAAGGTCTCACCTAGCTAGGGTAAATTGCAATAAACCCATTGAGAAATTTCAAAAAGCTCACACTCTCAAGCTAGATGTGACATAATCGTTGGCAAAGCAAACTATCCTGTGTGATATTGTAACATAGGACAATGGTTGGTGAAGGTTAAAAATAATAGGAATGCTGGTGGCACTTTCTTGCCTCCTAGCATGGGGACAAATCAACAGATAGAACATGCCAATTGCTTGGGAGGATCCGGGATCCCAGAGGTATATAATAGTAATCCTACCAGAGAAAGACAGCCAGTGAAAATCATTGTAATTATTCGATCCAGCCATGCCTCTGAGCTAAGGTTATATAATTCCAGAGAACAAGTTATCCAAGGCATCTGTGAGGTCTGGCGAGCCACAGATGCCAATGTGGAAATATTGATTTACAAGTCCACAAAGCCTGTTAATGAGAATAGTGCCATCAAGTGAAATGCATATGCTAGTGAATCTCATGCACATCTGGAGTGTATACAACTGGCAACTTATTATACCATACACGTCGAAGTGGGCATTTGAGATGTACAAGGCCTCCACCAGGCCTTGATCAATTTTCACGGAGCCTCAGACAATTTCGAGACTACTTGTGGATGGTTCAAATAGTCGTGCCCTTCAATTTGAAGGTTAGTCTTGCTTCTGATAATCATCAATTGACTTCGAAAATCTGGCTTCGGTGGAATGTGAAGTTGGTGATGCCCAGTCAAGGGCACCATACATATAAATACTCAAACAATGGATCCAAACCATCAAACAATATATATTAAAGGCCACATCCTACTTTGCGATGGTGTGTTATATCACTACTGTCAGGTGGTCACATGACTTGTCAATTACCGAATACCTTGCTCGTCATCGTGCCTGTCACCCCATTGCTTGCGATAGTGTCTGCCCTGACCCTCGCCCAACCTTTTCAAAAATTTCTGCATCTATAAATATCAATAAAATCAAGATCTCTCATCAAAAATGATCCCTCGCCTGATGACTCAGATGCCTGCCCTTGGTGCCTCAAATGCCTAGATCAATCACTGGCTCACCATCACTCACTGAAAAGGGTTGTATTACACTTCTGTCTGCCAATCCTACCCGTTTTTTTATGCAATCACATGTTTATCATTCTACACATAACATACTTGATGATGGCAAACAAATTGCATATATATTATACTGATTACATGTGGTCTACTAAAGTAAGCATGAAAGCAAGACAGCAAGAAAGTATGTAGAACAAATTCTGGGGCCCCAGAGTGAAAACAAAAAAATGGGCCCCCAGCACAAAAAAGGTGCTGCCATCATACTGAAAGCGATTCCACCATTACCTGGATGCACTTGTTGATGTCTGCCACCATTTCCTTCCAAAGTGCTCTATCTTCTGCCTCAAGGGTACCCTGTCCCAACCACATGAGCCCTATGAGGATGGTCACCATTCCATTTTGACCCCCTTTCCATAGGTTCTTCTGCAGAGACTGATCATACACCAGTAATGGTAGAATGCCAGCTTCATTTCGATGCCAAATGGGCTGCATTGTGTTCCACCACTTGCACAGCTCAGTTGAAAAGCTGACCAGAGGATTCAGATATATGTTGTAGTGGCAGTTGGTGAGCCAGAGTGATAGTGCCAGCGGTCTTGATGACAGCACACCCATATGTCCCTAAAAGTTGAGTCTATAGCATATACAGTCAAGGAATGGAGGTGATGCTTACCTTGCCAGGAGAATGACGTGCCACCTGTGACATGCATCCCTTGAGGTCCTGCCATTTAATAAGCAACTCCTGCCACTCCGAGCCCAAAGCTGGATCCGTGAGATACCCCAAAGCTGAGGGCAACCAACCTGTTGTGACGATCCCATGAGGGCTGCAGGGCTTACAAGCATGCTTGCTTGCCCTCACCTCTGAGTTTGCCCCATTATCGTCTTCTTCAAGGTGGTCTTGCTTCCGCTTGGCACCCTGGATGGCACTGACATGTGCTGCAGCAGCCATACTGGCCTCATTTGATGAGGCACCAGTGCCCTCTTCAATGTACGGTGCCCCTGGTCCTCCCTGGTCCTCAACCTTGTCCTCCAATTCAGCCTTGTTGTGTGGATCAGGTAACAGAGGCAGCCAATTTAGAGAGAGATGAGGATCCTCTGTATGATGCTGCTGTAAACCACTCAAAAAGGAATCGAAATCATCAATGAGATGTTTGTCAAATGGTGCCGTTGGTTCCAGCAGTGGTGGAAACATGGCTGATGTAGGGAGGAACACAGCTGAGGGAAACAAAACTGAGGGAAACACCGCTGATGTCGTTGTAGACAGCAATGGAGAGGAAGGGCCAACTGGTACACTGGGAGAGATGTGTGGTGGTGCTGCTGCTGACAATGTTGAAGCCGCCAATGCAGGAGAAGTGGGGGGTGACAGAAAGGCAAGGGGTAACAGAGAAGCAGGGGGTGCAGGGAAGAGCATAGCCAAAGGGGAAAGAGGGGGTATACTTGGGCCAGCTTGTCCTTCATAGTTGGGTGTATCATTGAGAAGATTGAGTTGCCCTTGGGAGAGAGCTTGCTGAGCCCTCATTTGGGCAGCTGAAATACAATGAATGGATTAATCTTGCAACAAAAATGGGGAACTTACAGAACAGCATTTTCAAAAAGCAACCATATGGTGAAATTACGCTCTCATAAAACATTCAACGCTGACTAGTTGGGTCATCTGGATCCACTGAGAGGGTGGCATACTCTTCAAGAAAATTATGGCCATGGATGGTTTCACCAATATGAAAGCTATGTACATTTATCAATCAGAACCCATCCCCAAAGACAAGAATCACACAGCACTCACCTATGGGTATGTATATTCCTGTTGTCTGTCGGAAGAGGCCCCCCTGTGATGACCAAAAACCACCAGCCTGTCTGGGCTGCAATTTTTCACAGAAAACACTCCAATAAAGCTGGCACCTGGTCAATAGCTCTGGGCAAAAAGCAAGGTCAGTAAACAGTCACATTGACATGGTAACCACTTACTCAAGGTAGTCTGCTGGTGATTGCTTTGCCTCCACTTCTGAAATTTCCTCATGTAGTTCTTCCATAGCAGCCAGTATTTCCTCCTTAATGGCATCCATCTCAGCCTCAAATCATTCAGCCATAATGCAATTACTCAAATTCAGCTTCTCCCTGTGAACCAGTGGTTCCATATTTGCTTTCAAAGCTTGATTGACATAGGGCCATACATGAGTTGGAAAGTAACACTGGGAGTATATTTGAACTGCATGAAGCTGGCATACAGGCTTGAGGTTGAACAATAGTTTTTTCTTTTTCATCAGTATGGCTGGATTAGGGACTTTCAGTCCCAAACTCGAAAGCTGATTGTGCTGATTATCAGAAAAGCTGATGTTGATTTTTTAAAAAGCAACTCCAGGAGCTGCTTTTTAAATAATCAGCGAGCTGATTATTTTGAAAGATCATGTAATATATGGAACATAATATGCTGGAGTCCCGAAGTGTCACAGACACGTGACAACACATTACAGCGACCTTCCTACCTTCCTCTCCTCTCTCTATCATGTCATATTGTGTTGTCCGGTGCCCGGCTGTGATGTACAAGTGTGGCCAAGCATCTGAGACTGACAAAGAAACAGTAGACACCACTGAGACTGCCAGTCAATGTGCTATCAAGAAGCAGAAGAAGCAGAAAGAACTTCCTTCTGGCAAGATCACCGGTGCTCTTCCCTGGCATGCCAACAAACAAGCAAAAGTCTGGGACCTTATCCATTTGATTGGCCAGGATGAGTACTTCAAGGGGCTCTTTGGCAAGAAGGATCCCAACGAGGTTTATAGTCATTTTCATCACAATAACACTCTGATGTCTGGTATCATTTAGAACACATCCAGCGAGTCAAAGACACAGCTTTTTATTCGCCTCGCAAGAGATCTATGGCTGGAATATATTGGTAATGATGCAGATGCACGAGAGCTTGGTATACATGTTAAGAATCAGTTCATGGTGTGCATTCTGATTTCTGATCTTGTCATCACTTCTACTGATTTCATCACATCAGCCTGATGAAAAAGTACAAAGAGGAAGCTGCATATCTTCATGAAACTGGTGGAGGTGTCAAATCCGAATCAGACAGCGAAGACTGGGAGGTTTACATGAAAATGAGCTTCTATGTGCCGGCTACTGGACCGTGTGAGGATACAATGCCAGAGCACCTAAATCTCTGGAGTGAGCCTAGTTCTTGTATCTATCTGACATTTACTGACTTGATTATTGTATTCAGATCAAATTCAATCATGATTTGAGTTCTTTGCAGAGCTGCACAAGCTCATTGCAGCATGTCCCAATGTCAATCCCATCTGCCTAACCACAGCTATAGGACCCAAGGGCTTTGAGACACATATTATCCAGCCAATTGAAGAGGATGAATTCCTTCCTGAACCGTCAGATCTGATCCCTGATGCATCGGAAATGCCATTGGACCGCCAGGTCGATGGAGTTGTGATCACATACAACAACCAGAAATCAATGCAGATGATCCTCAACAAGATCAAGATCAATCAAGCAGTGCAAGGGGTGGTACAACGTGTCTTCCTTTGCATGGTAGTGTGCTGATGGGTTCATGTTCACAGTCAGAGACACCACGAATCAGCCTAGCAAACACTGGTGCTAAAGGGAGTGCAACTTCTTCTAGTGTCAAGAAAGGCAAGCTTCCAAGGAACAATAAACATGGTCCGAAGCCTTCAATGTTCAATATCAAAAAGTCATGGGGGAAATCTAAGAAGTCTATTGAAGACAGACTTACGCAGACTCTCAAGTACGTTTTTGCTCATATATGATATTGTCTCGCTCCTGATGGCTGCTCATTTTAGTCATGCCACTGGTCTCAACTTCCGAGTACAACAATGTGAGCAGCTTCTCGCCACCAAAAAACTCATGCTGGATGAGTTTCGAGAGGGTCTGATCACAAAGGAAGAGTACCGTGATTGATCAAAGAAGCTGGACTGCAAAGTGGAGGCCATTGACTCTGCTGGTACCAGCATGGCAGTGAGCAGTGATGATGACAGTGAGGAGGAGGAGGATGAGCTTTCTTCTTCTTCATCAACATTATAATTTATTTTGTATGATATCTTTCTTATTACTAGAAGTATAAATCAATGTTCTATTGATTCTATGAGCTCCCAAATTAACTTGCGCCACCTGGATGCTCCATCTCCATTGCATACAGACTCAAGGATGTGATCAGTAGCACTATCCTGGTCCTCAACACCAGGTTCCTCTGACATATCATGCTGTTGAGCAAAATGCTGAGCCCATTGTTCTCCTTCAGTGTCAATAACAATGTTGTGGAGGATGATCGCAACTGTAATCCATCGGCAGGCATGCAGATGCTGTTGGTTGTTATTGATGAGAACCCTGAGACCACGTAAACATTGCCAATGGCCCTTCAAGGCACCCATGCAATGTTCGGATCAAATTCGAAGATGTGCAACAGCTGAATCAAAGATTGCATTGTTTCATTGGAAACTTGCTGGTTTTTTGTGAACAGGAATAGTCCGTGCAGTCAGGGTGTATGCAGAATCAGTCCAGGCAAACTCATTGCCTTTGAACATCCACTCTGGCCAGCGTCCTGCTGCTGTATACATGAAGGCAGAAGCATCATGAGCAGAACCTGTCATGCCATAGGAAAAGTCAATGATACACAGATTTGATGGAACATTACCGATCTGAACAAATTGATCAATACACATGGACAGGTGAAGCAGATAGAGCTGTACCTGTGCATTCAGACCATAGTTTGACTTTCGGGTGTAGTATGCATCACCATTTAAGCCTGGCTTCTTATACAGAACAATGATTGTTCCATCATACATGATCCATCCTTCTCGCCATCCAGGAAGTCCAATGTTGTCCTCAATCCACTGCTTCTCTCTCTCTTTCTCAGCATCAGTGAGTGGACGGATAAAGCGAGCATGGTGTGAGTGAAGAGCAATGTGGCATCTGTTTGTAAACTCTTCAACAGAGCCCTCTGAAATACCAGCAATGCGTGCAATGTCAGGCACACTGCCGCCATTACCAAAGTGCCCCATTCGGTACAGAGTGACAGCAAGCTGGGTCTGAACAGGTGTTTGTGGCTGGTTGGAGTGTGTCTGAAAGACTGGATGGTTTTCAATGAGTTGCAAAATGAAATGGAAGGATTCAGGGTAACACGAAGCATTTGAACAAATCGGTGATGGTCATTTGGGTTACTGGCATGCTCCCAAGCAAGATGGAGTGTTCCAGCCTTTGGCACAGCAGATTGTGCATGTAAATACCACATGCAAGCAATCATTTTGATGATTTTGAGGTCTATGTGAAGATCTTTGACCATCTGCCTGAGTTTTGTGTGTGGGATAACAGCACCACATGCCGGCATATAGTAGATGTATGCATGGATGAGATGTTTGCGGTAGGGAATGCGAGCCATGCAGAGTGAAGGCAGCCAAAACACGCGACGCACTTGTTTGTTGATGGCCCCAACCAAATTTGGATATCACATGAACTAAATAATCAGGTGCTGATTATTTCTCTTGTTGCATTTCAACTCGGGGCTTTCAGATCAGACACGCTGATTATTCAAAAATCAGGTCATACAATAATCAGCACAATCAGTCATAATCAGCTTTCGAGCTTGGGACTGAAAGTCCCTATTGCCAACAAAATTATTGGTGACTGCCACAATAGTGGCCTTGTGATGCTCATTGTTGAATTTCTGTTGGATTTGCTGTCTAAATGGTGAGTTCCAAGTATAATTTAGGTACACAGGTACCCACCTTTTTCTGTGCTTGAAATAATTCATCCTGTGTGGTGCACTTGGCAGTTGCCTCAGGGGAATCTCCAGTGATTTTCTCATAGCTGGGGTAGGCCCATTTATCATTGAATTCCTTTGTCACTTTGTTCACGTATTCTGCTACTTGACCAGCCAGTCATGCTTGGTTGTATAGAACTCGTCAGACAGAGAACCGCTGGTCCTGTTCCTTGGTGACCCATTTTTCGGCATCTAGATCCTATGATTAATCACCACATCACAAAGATATATTCTAGATCACACCTTTTACTTCCAATATCTAAAAGAAGGTCATATTAATCATTTTTGGTGACAAAGAAAAAATTCCGGATCATACCTTTTTTTGAATATGAAGAAGTTTGACCTAATATTTTTGCTTACCTAGCCGCTGCGCCAACTTGCCACTCATGCCAGTAAAGGAAAATTCTGCCACTGTACAGTTTACCAGTGGCTTCATTATCTGTGGGATCTTCAGTGTGTGAGTCCAATATCAACAACAAAAAAAGTATGGCTCAATTGCCCCCAGCTCCTGCCAACCCACTCTCAGGCTACAGTGCTGAGCAGTTAGCTGAGTTAATCCTCACACTGCAACAGCTGGGGTTGATCACTTTGGGTAATTCTTTTTCCACAGAGCTATATTTCAGCATTTTTTACTAATGTCACCCTTTTTCAGGTCATCAACATTTATCCAATTCTGTGGCGCTGGGCACCAACAGTGAGCCTAGCCCCAGCCATGCATTTTCATCCCTTGGAGGCACAGGTGGGGCCCCCAGTGGTGGGGGTGTCACTATTGCTGGTACCACAGCTGCGACAGGAACCATTCCTGTAGTCAAAAAAGGTGAGTCAGCCATATAGATCGATCTTGTGTGGTAAATATTCACATAGCCCAGAATCTACCCTTGCCCCTCTGACAGTTGCCAAGCAGCTCCTGGCATCCCTCAAAATTGTCCCTGCATCAGGCTCCCTGTGTCATCCCTCTCCAAGCTCCCCTGGCTCTCCTCAAGTTTGAAGCTCACAGCTTCTGTGGTACATGGTGACTGTTGGCTATGATGTCAGGATATTCCAAGGCTGGTAAGTTGTCATTGAGGTCTTGCTTCATTTGCTAATCTGTCAGTGTAGGGATCAAGTCACTCCCTTGGTTCTTAGAATATCTGGCACTGTCTTCCAACACCACTCCTCTCTTACCTCCATGCATGCCCATTATGCCAGTGCGTTGAGACAGGATGATGTCGAGGTGGTCCCTAGACCCAGTGAAGATGACTATGACAGCTACAATGACAATGACAAGTAGAGGCCATGGGTTACATTGGGAGGAGGAGTTTTTTTTAAATATATATATATATATATCTGTTATATACAATGTTTCCATGTGCAAAATACATTGCCGTTCACTTGCTTCATGACTTAGAGGGAAAATGACCGGAAAAAAAATTATCTTGAAACTAAGATACAGATGAGTTTACCCGCTGATAGAGAAGTTGGCAAGATTCATGGGAGCAAAACAAGACCTCCACCCCTTCCATAATACCACACAGAATATCCTCTAGCCACCACTGAACTTCTTCCATGCAATCCTGGTACTCATGCACTTCTGCTAGCTTGCGTCCCACACAGGTGAGGTTGAGAATTCTTGCTTCATACTTGTTGATGGCATCAATGAGTTCACCAATCTTGGTAATTTTGGTGCATATCTGGCTGTCATCTCCCTGAGGTTTATCCACACTGAGGCGATGAAGCCCAAATAGAGTTGCTCGGCATATGCACATGGGCATTGCTGGATGAGGGCCATGAAGTTATTGTTCTTGCAGGCGATATGGTCTAGTATAATTTGTGCAAGTGTCTTGGTAGGCTTTGTGATGCTAAATAAAATATGCACCTCAATTTCATGGTGTGCTGTGTGAGGAACAAAAAAAGTGCATGAGGGTCGTTCATTCATCTTACAGTCCGAGTCCATCTCTCATCAAACAGAAGATGAAGGTGCACTATAAGTAGTCAGTTAGCCATTTGTAAGGTATATAAGAGTGAATAAATGCCTTGACTTCTGGCTTTCACAGCAATGCTGGTAACACCTCCCCCGATTAATACTAGTCTTATACCTCAGTTCCACTCAAAGTAAGCATCCATCCACTCCATAGAAAGGGATTGCATACCTTTCATAAGTCCTAGTGCTGCTCTCAGCATGAGCTCGACGTTGTTCCTTGGGAGTGTGATACTTGCGTGGATAGCCAACTGAGGACACCATAGTGGTTGATGCTTGCATTAGCATAAGTAATCCATTCATTGTGTTTTCTGGGTCATCGTCTGATGAAAATTCCACAAGGAAGGTTCAGGCAGAATTTTGGCATAGTCTGAAAGCTAGGCTGATACAGTGTACCTTTGTGCAAAATTTGAGGCAAGGGACCCTATAGCCAGTGATTAATCACAGCTGACTTTCTCTGCATTGCTTCAGCCAATATCTCCATGCCAGGTGTGCTGAATGGAAACCAGTCTGGTTCTTGGGAGTATTCATGAGCCTGAAAAAAAATTCATCCTCTCACTGCATTGCATCTGGTGATGCATCCTAGGTTAGTTCTGGCCCTTTCGTTATGTTGATCACCAACTAACTCAGTTAGTCAAGTCCAGAAATATGTCAAGCAACCAGAACTCATCTGAGCTCCCCCCTCCCCATGGGGCCCTTGCTTTATTATCAATGGGAGGGGCAAAGATACCTCATTGATTATGAAGTCTTCAAGTTCACAAGACAGCAGGGCAAATACCTTGATGATCAAGCAGGGAAGTATCCCAACAAGGACATTGTCCACAGCTTCTTTGATTTTTTCCTCAAGGAGGAGGAGACAGCACTGGGAGATCCAATAGTAATGCAAGTATACAAATGGGTATGTTGCCCACAATAGTCTTGATTGCCAGGTGATGGCATTTGTCCAGGCCATTATACATCAGCTGCAATTGATCCTGATCAGTCACCACCCAGGCATGCCATTTTCATGGGAATGGATTCAGAGGACTGCAAGGAATTAGGGTTAGCTAGTTGCAGCAGTATTGTTCTCCTGTACTAAGCCAAGAAAAATTCTCATTTTATGTGAACTTATGATAAGATGTCATGGTCTGATCCTAAAAAATTCATTAAGTATGATACTTGAAAATATTTTGCTACATCAAAAACTCTGCACCGGGTTCCACAGTGCCAGTCAAAAAACTCTGTACCAGGTTCCACAGCACCTGTCAAAAATTCTGCATTGGGTTCCACCTTGGCACCTATGATTCCCTTTTCCCCAGCCTGATTCTGTTCTTGGTATCTGTTGCCATACATCTCCAAAATTGTGGCATGTTGTCACAAGTCAGCTGCCATTTCTTCACGTGTGACAATGTTGATGGGTTGGAATCATGGGGGGGGGGGGGGGGGGAGTGAGGGACAGCAGTGTCATATTGACAAATAATACAATCCCATTCCTGAACCTGGGTGATCCTGTCCAGGGACCAAAATAGTCACCGCAAGTCATTCTTGACTCGCTGAGTAATAGTCAATGACATGCCCATACTAAAATACAATGTTATCTTACCTGCTTCAGAGTGTCTACCCCCATTTCATTAAGGTCTCCCATAGGCCAGTACATGATGAAGCTCTGCCAGAGTGACTCAAACCAATCATTGGCATGCTTCAGTTGAAATCTCATCTCTAGAAAATGGAAGAAGGCAGCAAATTTGGTGAGATAGACTTTTTGCTGTGCCATCAAAGTCTTCTAAAGTATAATTAGCATGCAAAATTAAACATCACATAGGATCATACCAGCTTGGAGGATTTGATACTCATGCATGCCATCAAATGAAATGGAGGGGAACGACAAACTGCCACCAGGGATGTACCTAACTGTACAGTCACTTCCCATGGGATTAAACTTGTCTCAGTCACCAAGCCCTCAGGACTGGATTCATGCCATGGTGGGTAATGTATTACATTCCAGCTCATGCTCCCATAAGATAAGTTGAATATGCTAGAGAAGCCATTGAAAATACATTGCTTGAATACTAATGATATTATTATCAGCAGACAGGAATACATACCCTTATTGCATGTGGGCAACATTTCAAACTCCAGGCATGAAGATATAAAAGGATACATCCTTGAAAGCCAGGAAAGCTGATTCCTGCTCATGGTGGTGCTACGTGCTCCCAAGAAGACCAAACAATGTTGTGTTGGATGGCACTCACATGCTGTGAAACTGTTTGCTGATTCCTCTGATGTTCCTCCAACCTCACAACTTCACCATCATCAATTGTGGTCTTTTTTGGCAACCAGGGGAGCTGGACCTTCAATCAAACAAAATGTTGTCCACCTCCCAGTGTCACTGCAGAAGAGAACGACAAACTTTAGCCAAACCAATGAAGACCTCACTGGTAGTGACTATGACAACCTGAATGATGCTTACCACCTGGATCCACAAGTGTATGCCCTCGCTATGGCTGGAGATATGGAGGGTCCTGCAATGGCACCTCATAAGCATGTTTACATGATATGCATTTCAAATACTTGGATGTCATAGTTAACAAATGTCTATTAGTACAATCTGCTCACCTCATTGATGAGCCTTGTGGCTCTGTGCACTCAGAAATCGCGGGCACACAAAACAATTTAACGAAATTCTTACTTGCAAGGATGTTCAAGTAACCAATCCTTGCAAGTCCGTTACAAGTCAAATCCCCACCAAATAGTGATTTAGGTCGCAAATCACATATTCAATAATGATTCACAAACCATAAATCATCAATACGGCCTAAAGGACACGGCAATACCAGTTACCACAGGACTGACACCAAACTAGTCATCCAATTCAGGTCATCACCTAAACAAAGGTGGCATGATGCAATAATGGTCATGTGATGCTGCCCATGCAATCACCGACTGCACATAAGCACGCAGGCTGTGCCCAGCTACAGGACTCATAACACAGATATACGGTCACAAAGCTAAATAAGAAATGGAGTTCATGAATCACCCAGGCTAACACTGCGCAACTAGTATCCGTCAGTCAGCTAAGAATGCCACAATACATTGTAAACTGGCATACACAATTATATGTTATAAAGCTCAGTAAGAGACATTATAGCAACGATAATAGTGTTACAAACCCTTCATGAAGCTCACTAATCTATTACTGTGGTTACAAAGAATGACACCTTTAGATTATGCAAACCGTTAGAGAACATAAGTATAAAAACTCAAGTGTATTAGCTAGAACAACAGAATACGCTCAGGATACTACTCCCCCATACCAAAGACTACAAGAACTCTTAGTGTTTGCACTAAGGACATATACACCAACAAATCAGTGACTATGAATGCACTTAACTAAGTCATGACCCCGCTGTCCCTTGCTTTACTCTATAAACCAAGAAGGCAGTTGTTCACCTTCACTGGCATCCTCACACCTCTAGACATCACACTCAAAGATGAGCGCAACAGTAGACCACACTGCATACTAGGCTGCAATAACACCTTCACAAATTAGATAGTTTTTAATAACCACTTCACGAACTGACCTTGTCTTATATAGAGCCAGTAGCTCGAGACATAACACCAAGTAGCCTTGAATAAGCTATGAACTTAGGACCTATAGTCACTGCACAGAGGTGCCTGACTAGACTCGCTAAGAACCTGCCTTCAGATTCTGTGATTGATTATACTTGCCATTTAGGTGTTGTGTTTTCTGCCTGCAGGAGTCTCTAGGTTCATCATCATTCAGCACCCACAGATGACTACATCGCTGAAAGCTTGAGGCATGAAGGGCGAGGTGATGCCATTTCCCAGCCATACTGTGGTGGTACCAGATGTGAGAATTCAGATTTTACCTACTGTTGTGTCACATGTTGGGATGCAAGACTGTTCTGTAAGTCTTGTATAGTAATGACACATTGGAATTTCCCTACCCATATTGTTCAGGTGTGTATTCCTTTGGGGTCCAATTCACTGGCTCACTACATTCAAGCATTGGAATGGTGAATACTTCGACAAGATTCCCCTCCACAAGCTTGGTTTGTCCTATCAAGTCAGACATCTCCTAGGTGACATCTGTCCTCATCCACGACCTGCATTTGGCACCCATTTTACAATCATTGATACAAATGGTGTTCACGATGTTGCTCTTGTTTTCTGTAGTTGCTCTCATGAGCGCCTGTTAGCTATCCAACTCCAGTGTGCCTGGCTTTTCCCAGGAACAGTGATAGAGCCTCGCATGGCAGTCACTATGGCAGCTCTAGAGCAGTTCCAAATGCTTACTTTTATGGGCAAAATCTCAGCCTACGAATACTATCATTCTTTAGCTTGACTATCAGATAATACAGGAACGAGTACACCATTGGTATGCAGAGTACTGTCTATTTACAATGTACTCATACATTGATTCTAGGATAATTATGAGGCTTTTATTTGTATTGTTTGGGAGTGGTCGTTCATCTGCTTGTTGAAACAAGCTGGAATCAGGAATAATGCTGGTGGATGGAAAGTAGCAGAGCCGGTGTCTTGCACAGTAGACTATTTGGCTTGTCTACACCCAGGTGTCAATATACCTGTCAAGGTGGATCCTGATTTGTAAGTGTCCACCACAGCTGAGATCTTGAGATTAATTTTGTTCAATAGACTGGATGCTTGGGAGGATACATTATTTGTCAGCATGGATGCAAATTTCAAGTTAGAGAGGTTTGAGGTGTCTAGCAAGGAAAAGGATCCCGGCCTGGGGAGTGGACTAGGATATTTTTTGGATACGACATCCTTCAAGAATCATTTGAAGATGTTTGACAAGCATATTTTGCAGGCATGGAGCACCTGTAACGACCATGAGGCTGCAAAGCCAGATAAGAAGACATGTGCTCGATTGCAAGCTTTGGCAGCAAGCAGAGTGGGGGGAGTCATTTGCATGCATCACGAACTGAAGCTTGCGCTGTCCATGGTGGATCTACAGGTCGGGGAGACATATGTAGACCTTGCTCTATGTAAGTTGCACTGAACTTTTTTAATATTAGACAAGTCAAGATGGATTACAGATATCTCACTGCTGTGAGGCAATTTAACGGCATACCATGCATCATGACATCGTACAATATCGCCTGTCAATGGTCAATAAATCTGGAAGACCACATCAAGATCTATGGTCTTGATATGGCTCCTCTGCTCTGCTGCAAGCTTTACCTAGTCCCAAAGTTTCATCTCCCTGGGCACATCAAGAATTGTTAAGAAAAATTTTGTATGTCCTTTTATAGCCATGTTGGGAACAACAATGGCAAAGCTCCTGAATGGAGTTGGGCCATATCCAATGGTGTTGCAGCTTCAACACAGGAGATGAGTCCAGGCCATAGATGTGAAAAGCTCGATCAGCATTTTGGCAACATTAATTGGCAGAAGAACGTCTCAATAGGTATGATAGCTCAGCTTAATTGTTCTGTTCTGACTAATGAGGATGATGTGCAGGAGATTCACTTCTGCGAAAGATTAAAGATGCAGTCCTGAATGCTGCTGAATATGAGAGCCACTTCAAACATTTTACCAAGACTTTACCATCAGAGGAAATTGCAAAGTGGACAGTGATGGTTGAGGCCTGGGAGGCAGACAGGGAAGAGCCAAATCCCTTTGCTCAAACCATGGCTAGTAAGTGGAATATGGTCCAGCTGCTGTCATTGGTCACTAATAGTCATCTTAGGTAAGTCAGAAGCAGCCATGTGCCTGCAATTGGCTTGCGAAGATGCTCAAGATGAACTAGTGGGCCTCGATGGTGACCAGTTATTTGTCACATCCCTTAAGGACATGGTTGCTCAGGGTGTACAAATTGAGGCCTCTCAGTATGTTGCTCAATATGTTTAATGAAATAATATATTCATTTTCTTGTAGACATAGGATAGCTAGAATCAACAAGGAGTTGGGCCAGCATTTGACAGACCTGCAATGAGCCCAAGTGCTCAAGAAATCAAACCGTCTTCATTGCAGGATTGAATCGTGGTTTATACAGCAGGAAGCACATATGCCGGTAGTCCACAGTCTTCAGGCTTGTGACAACCTAGGCAATGGTCCTTTGGTCCCCACATACTTGCAACAACTTTACTTGCCATCATCAATATTATTAATGGACCATCCATGTGGTGATGTTCTCATTTGTGCCAAAGCTTGTTTATGCATTGGGCAGGGATTTGATCTATTGCATACAATCTGTGGTCACCTATTAGCACTTGTCAAAGCATACAAGGATGGTGACACTACCACACTCATGCAGAAGGAACAGCTCAAATGCCATAAGACCACCAGAGATATCAATGCATGCATCACCCAAGCCAAGAACTACTATCAACATGTTCAGCAATGTTTGATGACACTTTCAACAAGGAGTGGAGACTGTACTTGGCAGTCCCAATTACGAGTCCTGGAGGAATCAGATGTTCACCGGATATCTGACAATGCAGTAGGAGCTTTTGACAATGAACAGGGTATGTTGTGGATCTGGTACACCTCCCATCTGGGCGATGTACCTGGTGGTGTAAATGAATGTACATCACAGATTTTCAGAATGTGGATTGATTGATCAATGGGGTGTAGATTTGAGAATCAAGTGGTGTAAAGCTCATGCAAGGGCGCATCACTGGAGGGAAGAGTGTAAGCTGGTGAAGGCTGATATGCAACATGTCAGACATACCCTCGAGCACAATGCAATCCTGTGGCTCAGCCAAGCTGAAAAACGAGAGGCAGGCATAAATGCTGGCGAAGGTGCAGGGGCATATGCAAGGTGCCAGGCTGCAATACACACTGCCATCAAGGCTGGTTTCGAGTGGAAATGGCGATATGTTGAGGAGTGGCTCAGTTTAGGGGATACAGAGAATGAGAGTATCATAGTGGACATCGATAATCCTTTTGTTTAGGCAATGTTTTGATGAGAAATCATATATTATTAAATTTACGTAGTGACATTAATAGTACTAGGTAGCAATACGATGACCAGAGAGAAAAGATTATGTGATCGTGGCCAAAGGTTTGATATACACTTGTTTGAAACCCTGCCAGGGGTAGCCATTGTGGGAAAAATCAGGATTCTGGTGCATGCACTGCCATGAGATTTGTTCCTGAATGGGCATGATCCAACTGTCATTTTAGAGAGCAGGCACAGACCAATGCACAGGAGACCTGAGCTCATCACCATCAACAATGACTAGGGCAGGGACAGTGCCCCATGACCAGCTGGAGCCAGCACAGTGGAATATATAATGCAGCATGGTACGTTTATATCCTTGCATCACAGTAGAACACGTCCATTAATTCATTTTTATTTATGGTTTGGAACCATAAATAATACATTATTCTGCTATGGACTGGTGGCCCAGTCCTATGGTATGCTGTGAGGCTTTCACATCTAAAACCTGAGCGTTTCTCGACACCTTCAAATGAAGCTCGAGCCTGGAATGGAAAAACAAAGATCAAAGAATTCCCCATATATATTAGCAAATGAGTGGGGACTAGGAAATAGTCAATAAATTTCATGCAACAGCCACCAAGGGGGTGGCATTGGGTAAATCTGGGATGTAACATAGGGGGGTAAGGGGGGGTAGGGACCTTAAACATGTAATTGACATACCTATATTAGCTATCATATAATGAGAGAATGGAGTATTTTCACCATAATATGCTATAAATAGGGCTATTTTGATTGAAATCCATGCTTTCCACCCAATTCTCTAGCCAAAATTATGCCAGGAACAACCCAATTGAAACATTCCCCTGGATGATGTAACCCTTGGCTAGTAGCACATAAAATACCATTACCAAATATAGCTATAATATTATTATAAAAGGAAGAAGGGGGGAGAGAGGGGGGGTCCAGCTCACCTTAAACGCATTAATGTAGGTCACGTTGAAGTGCCATTTGTGTGCACAAAGCTAGAAATGCAACAGTGTCGAAGACACTGATCACACCCACACCTAACACTACACACACAAACACACTCTTTAGTTTGTGGGGGGATTCTAATGTGATGAAAGTAGCGAACTAAGACAACTATATTCTTGATATCTCTAAGATACATGTAAAGCGATAGTGCTCATCTTGTATCTAGACTTTACTAAGTCCAAAGGTTATCTCTAAACAAGAGGTGCAACATTCGTCACTTGGCCTCAAGGCAAAGGGCTTTCCAAACACTCTAAACTCTGATAGACATAACCACAACTCTCTAGTAATCGCACGCAACTCAAATAGTCACCAAACAAAACCACTAATCTTCAACCCAACACTTTAAAACCTCGCGTGCTAAACCGTAACCTTCACAAATACTTGGAGAAGTGTCTACACTGACACCAAACTCCCAGAACTTTCACAAGAGCCACAGGGTTTGAACCTACGCACTCGAGCCATTAACCGATCATAGAATCACAGGGTTTGAACCTATGTGCTCCAGAGAAACCCTGTCCAACAAGCCAAAGGGTTTGAACCTTTGCCAACCTGCAGAAATAACACAGAACAGCAAACACTAATCAGACCAAAGGGTTCGAACCTCTGCCGCCTGTAATGCCTCATGTCACACAAATGCCCTCAAGAACTCAAAAGGGTGACCTTCAAGACACTGTACTCTCATTCTTTCACAGAGCACAAGTCAAACCAAAACCAAAACCACTGCACAAAGTGCCATGCCACTGTCTTATCCAAGCATGCAACTTAAATCACACAATATGTATCTGATATGGGTTGTATTCTCTCTCTAGAAGCTACAAACTGCTCCAAGTGCTCGAGTGCATCGCTAATGTGCTTTGCACCGTTACACCGGGGGTTCGAAACTTGTACACTACTTCTATACTACTGTATTTATACATTATGCACTCTACAAATTAATACAACCGGTTTTAGTACTATTTCCTGCTCGGATCTCAATTGTCTGTGTCCTGCACTGACATGCTCTCTAAGTGTTTACCAGTGTAATTCCACAAAATGTATCAATATATACATTTTACAACATCCTGGCATTGAGATAACAAAGAATATGAATAGAGCACAGTGTAATACACACAGAATGCAGTAATATCCATATCGCATGCGTCTCAGTCTTGAGTGATGATTGGTAGAATGCATGCTCTAACTTAGAATGATATGGGATACGGTCACACTAAGTACAAGAGCTCAGCATTTGATACTGAATGCAATAGAAACAGACTGCATACACACTCTAATGCAGTAATGAAAAACATACCTGATACTGGGAAAACTACGTGACACACTGATCTATGACACACAGGGCAGAGATCAATCAAAGAGTCGTGCACATGTATGAAATGATGGCTAAGAATAGAGAACTCTGAGGGAACCCGATTTGGCAATAGAGCGCAGTGCCTAGGCTTACCGTGGGTAACCCCCACCTACCAGAGAAAACTAGAAACTCAAGAATAAATTATGATACAGCCTATATGACCGGCTGTTACTCCAGGTATCATCCGAAGAAATAATGAGTGACATGCCAATGCATAGAGCGCAGTGCGAGTGGAGTCTAAACCATGAGGAAACAGAATCTGGTCTCGAAATAGACCTCTGACCGAGTGTCCAGCCTCGGGCATGCTATAACAACATGTGCACGTTGCAATTGATGATGTTCCAGGATTGCAACAGTAGTGTATTAAGTTGTACCGACTTGTAGGATGTAGAAATGTATAAATACGATATTGTAGATAGAGTAACACAGGTTTTCAACCCCCCATGTAATAGTGACAAGCTTATTTGATATGCACATGATCCTTTGGAGCTGTTTGAGCCTTGCACTTTGTCCATTAGTGACGAGTCAGAGGTGTTGAACCCCAATTGTGATGGTGCAAGAGACAATAGCTACTTGCCCTGGCACTGGGAGTGGTTTGTAACTTCGAGTGAGAGAATATAGACATCTTTGATATAAATTTGAGTGATTTGAGTCGTGAGCATGGCCGATAAGGCTTGCAGGGCACTCCATACTTAAGTTGCATTGATTGTTTGACTTGAGCTCTGTGTTGGGATTGAGAGGTTCATGTCAGTGTAGGCACTACTCTATTGATTGAGGGTTTCGTGTGACACGAGGCATTACAAGCGGCAGAGGTTCAAACCCTTTGGCTTGTCGGACGGGGTTCTCTGTGTTTGTGTGTATTCTCTGGATCGCATTGGTTCAAATCCTGTGGGTCTATGATCGGTTAGGAAACTCGAGTGCATAGGTTAGAATCCTGTGGTTCTTGTGGATTGTTTAATAGGAATTGGTTTCTGCTTCGAGCGCAGTTGTTTAAGTGGTGTTTAGGGTGTTATTGATAGGGTGCAGTGGTTATTAGAGTCCCGCGCGATTCCTAGAAAGTTGTAGAGACATTTAACGAAGTTGTGTTTTGTTATACACCCTTGCCTTGAGGCCCAGCAATGGAAGTCACACCTCTTGTTCTGAGAAAAGCCTTTGGACTTAGAGAAGTCTGGATATTATATGAGAGCTATTGCTCTGCATACCTTAGAAATATTGAGAAGCCAGTTGTTTTGGTTTGCTACTTTCATCGCATTAGAATCCCCCCACGAACTTGAGTGTGTTTGTGTGTGTAGTGTTGGGTGTGGGTGTGATCAGTGTCTTCGACACTGTTGCATTTCTAGCTCTGTGCACTCAGACACCTCTTCAGTGCGTCCTGTTGAGCATGCCATCTTGTAGCACGTTGGTCAGAAGGTCGATTAAGACCCAGACTTGTATTGCACGCATGGTTGTGACATCGGTTAGCAGTGTGTGCAGCACGTAACCTGCCACATGTTATCTCCTCAGAGCTCCCACCTATCAGGATTCGCTCTGCTCATATTCCTTTATTGTCTTCCAGTCGGCAAGGTGACTTGCTTGGTGCCTAGACCTTGCACGCTTCAGCCAAAGTGTAGTATCTTGGTTTTATCTGGCCTTGGGGCTTTCATTATATGATGCGCACTGGTTGCTGGTTGAGCCGTGCCTTGCACATCATAGATCAATGTCTCTCGTAGTTCATTTACATTGCACATGTATTCAATTATCTTTTTAGAGTACACACGCCACTTCATCTTAGTGCAGCTAGTATTGAACACTGGTCTCTCATATTTAGGATGACCGTGTCTTGTATCTCCCTAAGCTAGAGCATGCACTCTACCAATAGTCACTTCAAATATTCAAGGTATTATGCTTATTTCATTGCACTCTTCTCTAATCTCTCTTATTTCAGTCGCGGGACTTCTCAACTGGTGTCTAATGTTATAAAATGCGAAATTACACATGTAAATGCCTAGCAGGCATGTCAACGTTGGTCATTTCCATTCCGCCACCCCCTTGATGGCTGCCACCATATTCGGCAAATAGATCGCCCCAAGTCCTATTAATAGGGCATATTGGCAGTCAACATTGATGAGCATATTCCCAGTGGTCGTTCGGGAAAGAAAGTAAAGCATACTTGTAGATTTGTAGGATGAGTGAGATTTCTATTTTTGTGCACGTGTCTTCTTTCCCACGCTTTCATTTCTCCCTGAGTAATGAAGATCCATTGATGAGTTTGGGCCCGGTCTATGTCTCCTTGACCGCTCTTGGGGCAATGCAATTGTCGAGGATGATACCTGGAGGACATAGCCCAGGAATGGTTCGGTGTGAAGAGTTTTGCACAGAGATTGCCGCCCATAGTGCCTCAGGGACAATCAATGACACCGCCGCCTTTCGATGGTTGCAGCACTTGACACCAACGAAAACACGCGCACCATCAAAGAGAAGGAGAATCTAAGGCATAAGCAGTGCTTATGATTCATCTGCTCCACCAAGAAGATAAATAGACACGCCAATAGCATGGTGAGTAAGAGGTTCTTCCTCCTTCAAGTTCTCACAGTTTGTCTTGGGCGTGGTTTCAATATCAACTCCGAATTAGCGTACCGGTATCCCTTCTGCTATACGTTGGCCTGTGGGATGAGATCACGACGATCAATTTCATGATCTGATTCATCGTGTGGACCATTAACAGACACGGTTGAAATTAGAGCGGTTGTACTGCCTTTCAACTGCTGACCGGCCTCGAGTACACGAAGAACTTCCTTCAGATCTCTCACGATGACGGTTAGAAGTATATGTACAGGTACTTTCCTTTCAGGACCAGAAATACGACTCAAGATCCGACATGCAGCCCATCCCCGCAGGTTATCCCATAGAACAGTTGTAAGTACAAATCCTTCAAGTTCAAGTTCTCGATGTGTCCTGAACCGACTCATTTCAGGTCTGGACCAGAGGTTTGTCAAACTGCGCGCTCAGTCCATATAGCCACTAACACGATAATTCAGATCGTCGGGTATCTCTTACACTGGGGACTCTTCGGAACGCTCTCTGTACAGCTTTGTGAGTCGTCCATTCTCTGGTAATGTTGTTTCTGATACGTTCTCGTTACCAGATCTGTACTATCTAGCATTTCCGAATGACAGACAATTCATAAAATACCTCGTCTATGGAATCTACATTGTCGAATTTGTTCAGACGATGATCCTCAGCCACGATGCGTTCGCAATGTTCGGATACGGGTTCGGAGATTTAGACGCCCTCACAGATGTACACTTCTATTGGCTGTTTGGCCCGATTTTGAGCACCATCAGTGCGTCACTGTACACGCAGCATCTTAGGCTGGTTTGTTAATGTGAATACTGACAGGTGCTTGTGTCGGACATCTCTTCTATGCATACCGAATCCTCATTTTGTCAAAGTCGCGAATGGTCCCAATTTTCGTCATCTGTGTATGTTGCCGTACTCTTCCTCGGTGGCAGTTTGGCTTATCTGTTTACAGGCATGTTTGACCAGCTCTGTAGCAGCTATAATCACAGCTGTCTACTTGTTCCAAGCAGGCAACATCACAAAACTCAATAATCGGAAGACGTCCATCGCCTTCGGGGTAAGTCACTAGATGATTAGTTAATTGTGCTGATGTACGTATAGATTTGGCGCGGAGGCTCTGCCTTTTGTGATATCATTGTTGCTATCTGCATGACTTACTATGCAAGCTCTTTCTCTTTTTCACTTATTTTTATTTGGGTTGATATTATTTCATAGCTTATGCGCAGCAGCACCCATTTCCGTCGAACCCAGATTATAGTCACGAAGTTAATTCGTCTTACTGTTGAATCGGGAGCTGTGACAGGTATTTTCTCTGCGACGTCCACTGCTGTCACAAAATTGACGCGGCCTACTTTTAGCTATTGGAACTATCCTTGACCTTATCCTCTTTTTTGCCTTCCGTGATCAGATTTACCACAGCACACTAGCCCTCATCATGACCAAGTTGTATGCTAATTCCGTTTATATGGTGCTAAATTCGAGAATCCGAATCATGGGTGGACGGGATACATATACGTCTTCAACCGATATGGAGACGACGCCCACTATGATAATGGATATCACCTCCCATTCAACCCACGGCGTGCAGCAAACGGACGGGGTGCAAAGACAGTTGGCCGTCGTCACAATAACTAAAGAGGTATTCAGCGACGATCATGACATGGGTCAAATGAGTGTCAGTCACGTTGATTCGTGCACTTTAGTGGAACTGACTTTCCTCCAAGGATAAGCCACAGGTCGGCGGCGTGAACCTCCTCGCGTAACTGGCAGGATGATGTCTTTGAACCCTCTCTGTCTTCTTATTTATGGTGTTGAATGAAGTTCTTTGACACACCGATGCCAATTTGAATGTTATGTGTCTATGTGCTAAAATGTATTCCGTCCCCCTTAGCACATATATGGTTGTTCAAGAGATTTATGTATTTATTTCACGTTTGTACACGAGCTCGGTAATTATAACGATATTCGTCTCTGACAGACACAAACCATCGATGAAGTACAGATACCTTTTAAGGTCGCTGATTCCATCATAATACACTCCTGTCCCCCAACATTTTAGCACAAAGGAAATTCGACGGAAATGTATTGCGGAGCTGAAAAAGCTTCTTAGACACATTTCCATCCGTTGAAAATCAGATTTTGGTGGGGAGAATCCGGTTTCTGACTAGATGGAAACTTTACAAGGAAAATTTTTCAGTACGACTTTGCATTTCCTTCAGGCAGAAACTCATGCATGACAGGAGTTATAGTCACTGACATTTCTACGGATCTTCAATAAACTTGCCATCGGACATGTCTAAGGTATCGAATCCATCAGACAACGATGAAAAGGTAAGCATCACACAGCTCTAGACACACAACAGACGTACTATCATGGAAACGACTCTAACAAGGAATGGTTCGGGCCGAACGTCAACACAGAACTGCAAAAGTCCTTTTTAAAAAAGTCGGACGGCATAACGAGGGATCTCGAAAGTCTGAACGTAGGTGATGGAGATAGAAATACATCTAGGGCGAACCTTGTCCGTACACCGGACTAGAATGAACGGTGTAACATCTATCGAGCCTAGAAACAAAGGACATCTAGCCGGGTTGAAATCGCAATGAGTCCAGGAAGACCCTCACACTTTGGGTAAACGTGAAGTGATGATCGGTAATGGAACGCTATCCTGTGCGAGATTGTGACATAGGACAACAGTTGATGGAGACAAACCTTGATGGCTATGGAGGCGGCGCCGTCTTGCGTTGTCGAGACACATGTACCAGCTGAGCTGCTCTGCCTTCGAAAGGAGGATTAAGAATGCTTTATCTTCGTCTGAGCAGACTGAGATACATTTAATGTCTTCCTCCCCGACGGCGTTATTTTTCGAGATAGTCAAGTACTATTTCCATGAAAATAGAGATTTCCAAGATGTTAATCGGACAGAAGGAATCTGTGACGGAGATGTGGACTCAGCACAGGTGTGAGCAACGGGGTCTATCGTTCTGGTAGCATAAACATTAACGCCATACAGATTCCAGCAGTTTTCGTCTAATATTCGCGTAAGGTGAAGATTCCACGGCATCAACCGAAGAGACCCATCTCCAATAGCTAAAATTTGAATCGTTGAAGTGTGAAATATGTCACGGTGAGTCTAGAGGGGGGAGACGATTGAGATCTAGTCCTTTGAGGGTTGGTTGATCCACAGGGGTGGTCAAGATATTAACGGTGGTCGATGGGCCTCTGTTTCCGTCCCTGGTCGACGGAAATGGGCCCAACTGCGGTGGGACATCGGTTAGGTAATATTACGGAACGTCAAGAACTCTAGAAAATGATAATCTCAGCGGGAAAGCGTTGCCTTATTCTATCGCCGAGTCCAATAATAGATGAAGTCTTTCCACCTGGTATACCAGGGCGGGTTTGCAACCAACACTGGGGAGTTTGTCGCCAGCCAAGGTTGCCCGCGAAGGGAACTTCAACAGCCATTACTTATTCATCTATTTAGCATCTTTTCCCACGCTTGCATTTTCTTCGTTGCGATGAGCTTTCCAGTCCCAGCCCAACCCTACGTCTATTTGATTGCTCGCCGGGTAGTACGAGTGCTAGGAAATGCCCAGCAGACGTGGAGCTAGGATGGACATAGATATTGCCGCCACCCGTAGTCCACATCGATTCCGCATTCCGATCTGAGGGACTTCTTCGAACCAACAAGATCACAAGATTACAAAGATTTCCCATGAGCCTGCGTTCGATGCATTGGACGCTGCTGTCCGCAACTGTACAGCGTGGTATCCCCCTTGACCTTGTGCTTCATTTTCGGGGTGCGTTTCAAAACTTTCAATGTCAATGCACCAGTAACTCTTCTGCTATAACACGGTCTGGGAATTTTTCTTCCGAAGCGTAACTATGATAATTAACTCGGGCAGTCGATTCACTAACCATTACTGATGAGCTTGATTGAAATCAGAATAATTAGACGTCCAATGAGCATTCGGCTCAGTTGCCATAGTGTAACAGTAACGTTTATTCGTGGTCCTTCCCTCAAGTCTCTCACGATGATTGTCAACAACATATGAATAGCTTCTTTCCCTCCGTGACCGGCAAACCAACTTCCCCAGACACAACATGCTGCCGGTCCCCACAGCTTATCCTATCGAAACACTGTGAGTTTACTACTGTAGGATTGAGCGACGCATGTACTGAATCATCTCGTTTATCAAGATCTGGACCTTTGGTTCGTCAAACTTTTGTGTTCAATATGTTCCGTCACTGACGCGGCAAAGATTGTCGCCTCGCTCTTGCACTGGGGACTTTTTGGGACGCTCTCTGTGCAGCTTTGTACGTCGCTCATTCACATAGTGATTGTTTCTGATGCATTTTGCTAGATTTGTACTATCTAGCATTTCCAAAAGACAGAAGATTCACAAAATATCTCGTCTATGGTATCTACGTCGTCGAATTTGTTCAGACAATACTCGTTAGCCACGACGTCTTTGCAACGTTCGGGTACGGCTTCGGTGATATCAAAGCCCTCACGGAGGTACATTTTAATTGGCTCATCGTCCCCGTCATGAGTGCTGTTGGTACGTCCAGCGTCTTCCGTTCGGTTTCTGAAGCTCACCATGAGTATAGCTGCTTTTGTAGGGCAGGGCTTTTATGCGTACCGAATCTTCGTACTGTCGAGGTCCCGAACCGTCCCCGCATTCATCACTTGCGTTCGTTGCCGTCTCCTTTCTTTCGGAATCTAGCTCATCTATTCACAGGTATCGTTGGCCAGCTCTGTGGCAGCTATAATCACAGGTGTCTACTCTTTCGAAGCAAACGACATCACTAAACTTAATAACCGGAAGACGTCCATCGCCGTCGGGGTAATTAGCTAACTAGATATCCTGAATTTTATCGTTCTAACTTACAGATAGATTTGGTGTGCAGGCTCTGCCCTGTGCGATGTTATCATCGCTATCTGTATGACTTACTATGTAAGCTCTTTCTCTCCCTCAGCCATTTTCACTGTCATTGATATTATTTCGTAGCTTACGCGCCGTAATACGAGTTTCCGTCAGACCCAAATTCTTGTCACAAAGCTGGTTCGTCTCACCATTGAAACAGGATCCGTAACAGGTATGTACTACCTACAATCCACTGTCGTAAGATTAACGCCGTCTTTAGCTATTGTCGCTCTGCTTAGCCTTATCCTCTTTTTCGTGTTTCCTGGTCGGACTTTCTATTCGACACCCGTCTTCATCATGCCCAAGCTATATGCCAATACGGTTTACATGGTACTGAATTCGCGAATCCGGATTATGGGTGGACGAGATACCTATACATCTTCAACAGATATTAGCTTCGCAGCTGATATGAATACTGCTTCCCAATCTGCGAGAAACACCCAATCTGCGGATGGGATGCAGAGACAGGTGGCAGTGCCAGTGGTTGCGATAACTAAAGCGGAATTCAGCGGTGATCATGAAATGGGTCAAATGAGTGTCAGTCCCAGCGATTCATATCCTTCATTTAAGCTAATTTTCCCCCAAGAACAAAACACAGGACGAAAGTTATACTGCGTAACTGTTAGAGTGCTTTATTCTAGCCACGCCGGGTACGGAAACCTGGACTGATTTCTTCTTGTAATAAATTCCGTTGCCTGCTTCGATCTCACATGTAAATATGAGACATGGACTAAATCCATAGTCAGAATTCGAGTGAGGTACAAACCAAACGGGAACAAAAGGTAGCGGCTTCTTCCGAAGACGGCCGATGTTTACAGGCAATGACATTGAAGATGTTCGCATCGATTGATTTAAAAAAATAATCAGCATACACGGCAACTCTACACAGTCGGCAAATACTGCAGCTCGTTACAGTGAGCCTGATAATGATGCAACTCCGACCGTCCAAATCAAAGGTTTCAAAGTTCAAGATTGCTATGGAAGACACCCAGTGGATGTGATTGCTTCATAGGGTATACTAATTGTTGCCTGCCAGTAAAGGAGTACATCAATGCAGGTTCAAGTTCGAAGGTACGATTCACTTATCATTGTATCTTGGGCATGGATGTCTTTACCTCCGACCACTCTATGCCATATGTTTTTTCCAGATTCAAGTCTTCAACGTCCTCGAGGCAGAATGCGAACCAACCTCCGACAGGCCTTTGGAACATTCCATGAAACCTAGGAACGAGGGAACATTCCTTTAGGACCACATCATACATGGTGAACTGCCGCCAGATCATGCCTTAGTGGGCCTTCGGCACAAGCTTGATGACAAATGACTCCTCACCGTGATTTTTCCTGCGACACGTCCACACATCCGTAGACCGGAATAGAAATGATCTGTTCAACGTCTGTCGAACTTGGCGATGATGGTGAAGGTCTTACCTAGCTGAGTCGCGATGGTATTGAACCCATCGAAGAAAAAGCCGTCCCTCCATGCCAACTCCACGCGTCACATGATCACCTGTATATGCCACAAATGTAGACCGTTTCGCTACTCACCTCGTTTGAGAATGGTGTCGAGGAACTTGAAAGGGTCGTTCTTACTCGTACTTGCTCGTGCCATATGCATGTTAAGTAGTACTGTGTTGAGAGGTCGGTCCCGGGCCGAGGTAGAACGTTTGCGGAGTTTTAATTACCTCTTGAAAGTTCATTCCCTACAGGACGTCAAGTATTCGCCTGCAGCTTACCTCAGACACGTCTTCCGCACCGACCTGGAGCCTACTAAAATCTACATCATACCTGTGAAACTTGAAGACAATGCCCTTTGGGACAAGGTCTTGAGCTCCGTGTTGAAGGAGAGGATGTCGTTTGCGGGAGAATGCACTGACGTAGTAGCTCCGAATATCTCTACGGCTTGAAGTCGTAGACCGTTTTTTGTCTGTTTCGATTCTAGAACATGGCGCAGTGCTTTCCGACTCCCTTGCATTTCCTTCGCTGATGAGCTTTGGCCCAGTTCTACGTCTCCTTGATTGCTCTGGGTGGAGTACGATCGGAAGACATAACTTAGGAAGGGTTCGGTGAAAAGCAGCAGATATAGGTGTTGCCGCCCGTAGGGCCGCTGGCAGAGTCGGTCGCACTTAAAACCCGGTTGCATTTCGATAGCTATGGGACGTATTCGTACCAACAAGACACCGATTGCCTTGATATATTAGAAGATTCCCAATGAAGTCAGACAAGATAGATTGTCGGGCGCAACAGATGCATAGCCTGGTGGGTGATAAATCCTCTATACTCCTCCTTATCACAATTTATTCTGGGAGTACTTTAATATCAGCTTTCTCTCTCCTCCGCAATGCCTAGGTTTTTGTTAAATTTCTATCTGATGGGACCTTGAGCGCTGATGAACACAGTGAAACCATCGTAGCTGGATTGCCAACGGCCATTCAACTTAGCTGCCATGTTGTGACGCTGACCGGCATTAATTATTCGTGATCTTTCAACACTCTCACGATGGCTGTTGGAACTATATGAAGAGGTTCTTCCCTCCAGGGCCAACTTAACGATCCTAGAAAACAAGATGCCACCTGTCCTTGCAGGGTATGCCGTAGAAAGACTGTGAGTTATTATCATGGATTCGAGCAATATTATGCACTGAATCATCGTATCTCCAGGTCCGGACCATTGGTTCATATTTTACATGTCCCAATTCGATCACTAACACAGAAATTCAGGTCGTCGCCGGTTTTTTGAACTGGGCACTCTTTGGGACTCTTACTGTGCAGCTTTGTGCGTCGTTCATTCTCTAGTAATGTTGTTTTTAATACATTGTCTTTGATAGATCTATACTATCTAGCATTTCCGAAGGACAGGAAATTCACAAAATATCTCGTCTACGGCATCTATGCTGTCGAATTTGGTCAGACAGCGCTCATCACCCATGATGCCTTTCTCATGTTCGGTTCCGGCTTCGGTGACATGAAAGCCCTCATGGACATGCATTTTAATTGGCTCACTGTTCCTGTCACGAGCGCCGCTGGTACGTACAGCGTCTTCCGTTCGTTTTCTACTATTCATCATCAGTATAGTTGCGTATGTTGGACAGGGCTTCTATGCATACCGCATTTTTGTATTGTCAAAGTCACGAACCATCCCCGCATTTGTCATCTGTGTTTGTTGCCGTGTCCTTTCTCTGTAGCAGTTTGGCTCATCTATCACAGGTATCCTTGACCAGCTCTGTGGCGGCTATAATTACTGGCGTCTACTCTTTCCAAGCAGGCGACATCATTAAACTCAATAACCGTAAGACATCCATTTCTGTTGGGGTAAGTAGCCAATCAGACATCCCGTGTTCATCTGCTGATTCTCGCCTAGATTTGGTGCGGAACCTCTGCCCTATGCGATATCATTATCGCTATCTCCATGACTTACTACGTGAATTATCTCTCAGTTATGTCAATTAACGTTGATACTATTTTGTAGCTTATGCGTAGCAACACCAGCTTCCGTCGCACCCGTATGCTGGTCACGAAGTTGATTCGTCTTACTGTTGAAACGGGATCTGTGACAGGTGTTTACTTCCTGCACCCGCCGTTGTTGCAAATTTAACACGACATATTTAGCTGCTGTCGCCCTACTAAACCTGATTCTCTTTTTTGCATTCCCTCATCAGACTTTCTACGGGACACCTGCCCTCATCATGACCAAGCTGTACGCTAATACCGTTTACATGGTGCTGAATTCGCGAATTCGAATTATGGGCGGGCGGGATACATATACGTCTTCAACCGACATGAGCTTCACGGACACAATGACAAGGTATATTGCCTCTGAATCAATGGAAGGCGCGTGGCCTACTGATATGCAAGGACGGGCGCCAGTATTTCGCAAGAGCGAAAGAGGTATTCAGCGACGATTATGAGATGAGTTGCACTGACAAAGTGAGTAACGGTGATCCATGCGTTTGATTAGAGCTGATTCCCCCCCAGGGACATACCCCGCGCCGCACTTTCACCGCGTAACTGATAAAGTGCTTACATCCTTCAATGAGGCGATACCATACCAGAACCTGCCTCGACTTATTTATCTTCACTTGTTGTAGTAAACACTAGTCCCTAGCCTCTAACGCATCCAAGTCTCATCGTTCAGGACTAGCCGGTTCAGCTGGTGTCACGAGCGAGTTCTCTGAGAGCGCCGATGATGTTGGGATGAAACATGAGATAACACATACTGCGATGCATCAGACGGAACTATCCGCAGTAATTCGATGCTGGGAACATTCGAGGCACAGGGCAAAGAGATGGTGTTGGTGTTTGGTTGCCAACTGGTGTTGGTATTCACCTCATGTGAAAACGGCCCCAAGATTCCAACAGCTGGAACGCACTGAAGGTCCTGGGAAAGTCTTCATAGCTTCGTTCTTACTCATACTTCCCCGTAACTTGTTAGACTCGTTAGTATTGTGTTAGGAAGTGTTAAGTTCGGATAGGTCGGTCCGACGTACCGCGTTCAGTGTGCAATTCGAATTACCAAGCAAGGTAATTTCTTTTACTTACTACGTCACCACTGGAGGGATTTCTTGTCTCTTTCTCACTATACCCCCGTTTGGCTCACCTCGAACACTCTGCACCGTTGCCGCATCGACCTGGAGCCGACCAAAACTAATGTCATAGCCGTGGAAGACAAATCCCTTTGGAGCAAGGCCTTGAGCTCCGTTGAAGGAGAGGATGTCGTCTGCAAGCGAAGCGGACCTTCGGGGGGCAAGATCTTGCTCAAGAATGGAACAGCGACAAAGGCTGAAATCCCTTGCATTTGTTACGTTCAAAACTTATAGTGCGATCAAGTCTTTATGTTTTTATACAAGCGTTCACGCGAATCTTTGACAGCGCGATACCATATTCGTGTATGCAAGGATATTGCGGGCGGTATAGACCGTTTTTGCAGTCAATGTCGCAGACTTGCCTCCAGCTGATCATTCGGGAGAATTCAGAGTTTTGAAACGTGTTTGGTTCCCAGAAAGAACCCCGGGATCTGGGATCAAGGATCTTGCAGTCAGCTCAGTCACCGCCATCCGAATATTTGTACCATCGTGAGTAGGCATCTGAGTACTAGAGAGTTTGCGGGAGAACATATTGACGTAGCATCTCCTTCACTGATGAGTTTTGGCCCAGTTCTACGTCTCTTTGATTGCTCTGGGCGGAGTACGATCGGAAGACATATCCCAGGAAGGGTTCGTTGAAAAGTGGCAGATGTAGGTATTGCCGCCCGTAGGACACACCAGCAGAGTCAATGGCACTTAAAGCCCGGCCGCATTCCGATGGCTGCGGGACTTCTTCGTACCAGCAAAACGCTTACTGCTTTGATATATTAGGAAGATTCCCAATTACGTTGGATAACATAGATTGTCGGGCGCAACAAATATGACGAGTACAGTGAAATGATCGTAGTTGTCCACTATACTCCTTCTCGTGGCTGTTTATTTTGGGAGTAGTTTGATATAAATTTTCTCTCAACCCCGCCAGAATCTCAGGCTCTTCCGCAATGCCTAGGTTTTTTTAGTGAAACAGTGGAACATAATTATAACAATGGATTTGATGGGGCGTTGACTACTGATGAGTACAGTGAAATCATCGTAGTTGAATGCCAACTGCCATTCAACGCAGTTACTATGTTGTAATGCTGAGACTTGAAAGATCACAATTCAGTAATGCCGGTCTCACGATGACTGTTGGAACTATATATACGGCTGCTAGCCTGAGTGCGTATTGTTTTCCCACACCTGCATTCTCTTCACGATGAGGACTCAGGCCCTGGCCCGGTATTTCTATACCTCTTGGACCGCTCTCGATCGAGTACAACTTAGGCAGAATCAGAAATCATTACTCAAGAATGTTTCGGTGCCAAGAGGCGCAGAGACCACCACCGGCATAGTACAATCAAGTTGACATCGCATCCCATGCCAGCAGCGGAGCTTCTTCCTATTAACAAACACAATGAATACTGTAACAGACCAGGAAGTTCTCCACTCTCCAATGAGGAATTTCTCGGGTATCAGAAGCTGCTTTCTATTGGACGAGAAGAAGGTGGATATAGATCGGATACAGCTGTATGAGTGATAGATCCGTTCTTATTCTTACAGTTTATTCGAGGGAAGCTTCAGTATCGATGTGATACCAACGCGCTAGTATCTTTCCTTCTATACCTTACTTAGGAGTTTTTTCGGACCTGTGGAATGGAACCATAATAATCAAATTGATGAGGCAACGTGTGCCGACGACTTCGAATGACAACGGTTGAGATCAGAGTAGTTGGGTTGCTTTTTACCTCCATTTCTGTAGTGTGATGGTGATCCGCCTTGGGTAGATTTCTCACGATGACGGCAGAAAGTATATATTTACAGGGTCTCTCCGCTCTGGATGGGTAGAACTACCGCAGCTACACAAATTGAACATGCAGCCAGTCCCCGCAGGCTATCCCATAGCAAAACTGTAGGTTATAATGTCGAAATTGGGTGGTACTGTACTGACTCAGATATCTCATCTCAGGTCTGGACCTTTGGTTCCTCAAGTCTTTGCTTTTAGTCTGATCAGTTTTAACACTCTTTTAGATTGTTGCCCATCTCTTGCACTGGGGGCTCTTCGGGACTCTTTCTGTGCAGTTATGTGCGTTGCCTCGAACCAATCTCAAATAGATCGTTTCTCATGCATCTTCGTCAGATCTATACTATTTAGCATTTCCAATGGACAGGAAATTCACAAAATATCTCGTCTATGGAATTTACATCATCGAATTTTCTCAGACGATGATCTTCACCCACGACGCTTTCGCAACGTTTGGGTACGGCTTCAGTGACATCGAAGCTTTGACGGGAATGTATTCTTTTTGGTTCACTGCCCCCATCATGAGCTCCGTGTGTATGTGCAGTATCTTATGCTCCTTTTATGTTGCTTATCATGAGTCTAGCAGCTTGTATTGGGCAGATCTTCTATGCGTACCGAATCTTCATATTGTCAAAGTCACCCATCGTCCCGATATTCATCATCTGTGTTTGTTTTCATCCCCTTTCTTCGTGGCAGTCTAACTCATCTGTTTGCAGGTGTCCTTGACGAGCCTTGTGGGAGGTATAATCACATCCGTCTGGTTGTTCCCAGCAGACAACGTCATTGAACTCAACAACCCGAGGATCTCCGTTACCGTCGGGGTAAGCAAATGATCAGGTGTCGCAAGTTCATCATACTACTATTCCATGCACAGATATTGTGCGGTGCCGCAGCCTTATGTGATGTCATCATCGCAGTTTGCATGACTTACTACGTTAAATTTCTGCCCTACAAAGTTATCTTAATTAATGCTAATATCATTTCGTAGCTTCTGCGCAGCAACACTGGCTTCCGTCGTACCCAGATGCTTGTCACGAAGTTGATTCGTCTTACTATTGAAACCGGATCTATGACAGGTATGTACTGCCCAATATCCATCGTCGTCGCGAGGATAACACCACCTGCGTTCAGCTGTTGTCGCTCTGCTCAGCTTTGTCCTTTTCTTTGCATTTCCTCATCAGGTCTTTTACGGAACACCGACTCTCATCGTAGCCAAGTTGTATGCCAATAATGTTTACATGGTGTTGAATTCGCGAATCCGAATTATCGGCGGACGGGATACCTACACGTCGTCTACTGATATGAGCATCACGACTACGATGATAAGGGAAATGACCCAATCGACAGAAGACACACGGTCTATGGACAGGATTTAAGGACGGGTGTCAGAGGGTCGGCGGTTGCGATCACTCCGATGATCATGAAATGGTTGAAGAGAAGGTTTTTGAGATATTGTTAATGTAATTTTTATCGTTCCATATAGGTCGTGTCTAACGACCTAGCTCGGAATCAACCTACGGTCCAATGTTTGGAATTGCTCTCGTTGTTTCAATCCAGTAGCTAGAAATTCTCTATGGTTCTCAGGGCTGTCGCCAGAGGGTCCCCCGTGATTTTCAGGGTCATGGCTCTTCCTTTGACCGCCACCATACGACTCCCTTTTCGGCGATGACCAGGAAGTCCAGTCCTTGGACAAAAGGTTGCAATCATGCATCTGCCATGGGATTAGGGTGCCGGCGGTTTTACGTAGGCAGGGAACAGCGACTCGGGCGTGAAGGGAGAGGATCATTTTCATGTGTGCGCTCCCTACAAATAGGTCTTGATCGGGCGGTCCGATAGTACAGGCAGACGAGTCGATACCACGGTCCAAGACATCGCTAAGGTACGCGTTGGTATGGGTTATCACATCGCTTGTCGCAGCAGGGCGCGGTTGAAAGCTCGGTCATAAACGAGTATCGAAGGTCGTGGCACAGAAAGGGCAGTGTTGAAGTTTTTGGAAATGAAGTAACCGGCATGTCCGAGGAGCGACGTGTAGCTTCGCTCTATGTTCCGTCAATGCATAGTGTAGAGCTAACTGGTCAGGCCGTTTTATAAGAATCGAGGCTTGGGGCTAGCCCAATCGGAGGTCGCCGAGAAATGGCCTGCCTGGATATCACGTACAGCGTCGTAATAAATATGCTTCGGTGGAAGATGTGCATGGCACATTTGACTACTGTGGCTGAGAGAGGTTCAAAAGTGTCGGAGCCTTGGGATCGGATTTAAAAGAGGAGGGTCGTTCTGGGAAAGTACAGTTCGTTGTCGCTGCATACATAACCCAAATCAACCAAATGTAAACGCAATTGACTGATTAGTGTACCTTCGAGCTGAAATACAGTGTCGCCTTGGGTAAAAAGTCTTGGATGCGTGCTAGTCAACGAATTATATCGTGTCTGAGGGGCGCGTTGGTAGCGGTGCCAGTATGGGCCATGCTAGCGGTTGTTCATGATCGTTTGCAAGCGGGAAATTGTGATGGAAAGGCATGAGGTTGAATGGTGTATTTTGGCCACGACTGCATAGAAAAGAGCTGCCTTGCGAGAAGATCAATGTAAAGCAGTGAAACGAAGGAAAAGAAGGCGCACAAAGAGGAATCGGACGTCGAAATCATACCAGATTCCTTCATGCTATGCCTGTGCACGCTTGCAATAGATCCTGGGCATCATCGGCGATTTTCTCTCCTTCCTCGTCGTCTACGGCTACAGTGAGATAACGTAGAATGACAAACGTGCCATGCTCACCGAAGGCGCATTTTCTTGGTCAAATCGAAAGCCAGCCAGAGCGAGAGATTACTGAACCAGTGACCAGCGTTATTAGAAAATTGTGATTTCGCACATGCTTAGTGAATATCCTGCATTATCCCGACGCGGTCCAGGAGGCGAGATGGGGTAACGTCGGAGTGAGAGAGTAAGGCAAGTATTATTCCCACGACATCTGACCTTTATCCGATACCACCAAGACCTACCCTTGCTCTGAGCTTGATATGACCAGTGTATTGACCCCATCCTCGTCACAGATGCGTTTCAATCCCATTTACCTGGCTGACATTTCCCGACCCTTTCACTCTTTCCAACATATCCGTACCGCCAGCATACCGTCTGATACCAACCGCATTCCGTGGCTTCCACGCACAGGAGTCACGAAAAAAGTAAACATCCTATTCAGTATTGGCTGGTGAAAAACGGCGACGTACTTTTCTGGGGTTCTGACCGTTTCCGACCCGGTTTCTGGCGGAAAGAAGTCAAGGGTTTACCTAACCGGCAGGCATTGTCCTTTCTCTCAATTTATCATGCTATCCAGGGCCGTTACCTACAAAAAGGAGAGTCACGACATCTAGCGCTTACATCCAGTTTCAGCCACGGCGCTAAACAGGAAGGTTTTTCATCTCCATCTTGATGGGCAGCCGTAGACCAGTCATATCTGACCAGCACCAAGTCGACGAAGTATCCAGCAGACGTTCTTCTGAAGGCATCGCCGGTGTACAGGATTTCCCAGAAGGATCGTCGCAGAACAATAGCTCGAAATTGCACCAAAACAACGAAGGGAAGCCAAAGGAAATGGAGATTGACAAGGAAAACGTCAATTCAGATGGTGTTGGAGTCGAACCATTGTCGAGCCACGGAATACAGAAAGAGGCTGGCGTCGTGGATGACAGAGGTGCGGCCAAGTCCAGGCCAGATGCTGATTTAAAGACAGGTATTACTGCTCTTGCTTTAGTTCCCTGCTATTACAAAGATGCCTAATGAAGGCTATCTATAGGCAATGACCGGTACAATTACGAGGACAAGTACCCCGAAGATAAAATCTACGAAGAAACAGCCCCAAATGCGAGAGTATGGAGGACATATGTGGACGAGAGTAAGAATCACGATGTCAGGATGGTCGGGGAGTCGAGGGACAGTGTCGACGTACTCCTTGTTTTTGTGAGCATCGAACATTTTCTATCATTCTTCATCGCTGACGATGTTTCAGGCTGGTCTTTTCTCAGCGGTGGTGACAACCTTCGTATCACAAACATCGCAGAACTTACAGGCAGACTATGCTCAGGTATCGGCCTCTCTGCTCTTCGAAATGGTCCTCATTCAGCGTGCCGTCGCGAATGGTTCCTCGCTCGACAACTTACCAGTGTCCTCACTCAATCCATATACCAAGTTCACCCCCGCGACTACGGACGTATGGGTGAACGGGCTCTGGTTCACGAGCCTCTCCCTTAGCCTAGCCACCGCCCTGGTTGCTATGCTCGTGAAACAGTGGCTCCACCGTTA
>JAUEPR010000182.1:0-69759 GCA_030435655.1 Armillaria novae-zelandiae
GGGCACTTGAGTACGAGGAAGAAGACGCACCACCCGAGGCGGTTGTTGAACTTCAAGAAGCCGACGTCTCGTTTCCCAATCTCCCAGTACCGAAAAGCTCAGATGGCGACGTAAGTCCCTCCAATCATCACCAAAATCATCCCTCAAGTTTGAGTTAAAGAAATGGGTCATTCGGATGCCTAATTTTGTCAAAATTGACACCAAACCGTTTCATCCAGAGACATACATGGGTCCAGAACACGATGAAGAAGAGGGTCAACAGGCACAAACCCTTCGGGAACAGAGCATGACCATCAAACTAAAGGTGGAAAACACGGTACGGTGGAGGTGGACTAAGAATGAGTTTGGTGATGATGTGAGTTCATATTTCACATCTTTTTCA
The DNA here is from genome assembly GCA_030435655.1 of Armillaria novae-zelandiae. NCBI lineage: Eukaryota > Fungi > Basidiomycota > Agaricomycetes > Agaricales > Physalacriaceae > Armillaria > Armillaria novae-zelandiae. Next base: position 383 of record JAUEPR010000182.1, read on the forward strand.
TGTGTCGTCATGATGAAATGTAGGTTAGACAGTCAAACAGTCGCGTCATACGCTGGTCAGACGGCACGTTAAGCCTTCGACTTGGAAAAGAATATTTTGATATCAACCAGAGTATCGATACATCGGGGGGCGTCCCTCGACAGTCCTTTGGCGCTTCGCAGTCGCAATCGCAATCACAACCTGCGGCACCCCTCACTGCTGGCGGAAAATCTCAGGGTTTAACTTACCTGGTGGCACAGCATAAGCGCTCGCAGGTCTTACAAGCTGAGGCCCTTATCGCCGGATATATGACTCTTCGACCAACTGGAATGCAGTCCGAAACACACCGCATGCTTGTAAAAGCAGTGAGTCAGAAGCACAACAAGGTCGCTCGACTGCGCTTAGCCCCTGATCCCGTCATGGATCCTGAACGCGAGATGCAAGAAATGATTAAAAAATCGTCCAAGAAGGCACCCAAGAGGAAACAAGATCACGATGATGAGTCTAGTGGGAGGTCAAGGCGACGATCGAGGAAACAATACGACAGTGATGAAGACATATACGGGGATGCAGGGTCTGATGACGATGACCACGGGAAGAAAAGTAAACGAAAGGGCGGGGACGAGGAAGGCGGAAGTGGTTATCGAAACGATGACTTTGTCGTTTCGGATGATGAGGATGATGATGGGCACCATGGAAAGGCTGATGAAGAAGATGATTTGGATAAATTGGATGCAATGGCGGAGAAGCAGCGGAAAAAATTGGGCAATGACGATGCAATGGATGTGGAAAGCGAGGAAGAGGACGAGGCGAAGATCCGTAAGGCCAGCCGCACACGGAGACAAGCAACATACGACGATGAAGATGATGAAGATGAATAAATTACACTGATGCACATTTGTATATTATTTACAAATATCTCGATACCTCTTCCGGACCTGCGACCTCCTACTTCCGTATCGCACCAACGGTGTCCTTCAAAACACCGTTTTCGTCCCATTGCCCTGTCGGTTGAATTTCTTGAACGATTGCCTGGTTCTCCGAGTTGCCTTTTAATAGATTATGCAACGTAAAGATAGCATGCTCTCGCAAATCTGTCACACTGTTAAGGTACTGAATCACTGATGATGGCAAGTCGGAATAACTGACAAGGGTTCCTCTCATCAATAACGCATAGGTTCATCACAACCTCAATACCACCGCACTGACGTACACGGTCCTGAACAGCTTTCTGTTCATGGCACAAGATTCCCAGAAGTCTAACGAGGTCCCGCTTGAGATAGAAAAACCCTGTGTCGGACACATTTGAAAGCGGTGTGGTAACTGGACCGTTGGACCCTGATTGGTTTTGGACCGGCTTTCCAAAATTTATTCGTGGTAGGAATCTATCCAGTAAACGGAGGAGCTCTGTCCGATTAATACAAAACATTACGGAATTCATAGTATGTGATTACACACCTATTAGGCTCTCCGCTAGGCTGTGGTTCTCGAATTGTAGCTCATTGAAGAAAGCTCTGACATTCTGGAGAGAGGCGGACGGGGTACCTTGGTTTGATGTCTCTTTCTCGGCATCCAGAGTCACCGTTACGATACCCTGGGAAACTAGAACAAGCGCTTCGCACACCTTCGGAAGCATGACGTCCAGTTCTGCAGGCGGAAGTATCATACCGGACGGTGAATTCATGACCGGAGAGAAGTGTTCGGAAGACGGAGATCCCAAAGAACGACGAATCGCTCGCTGTGAATAGGATGACATGGAAAAGAAGCATGTTCCCAGCATTTGGCTCAGCTTGACTAGAATCTTCGTCGTTGTAGGGTCCTTTGGTGTCAGGGGAGTCGACTGGAGATAGGAATCAATCAGTTTGAGCAGAACTGTCTGGTGCGGTGTCACTATTTCGTCATTTCTGGGAGATGTCGTTTCAGCCGAAATCTATCAGGCAAAAATATTAGACGTACATCGACAACTGGAAGTACAGCTCTGGCACAAGACCGGCTTCCATTAATGTACTGAATATGGCATACCTAACGATCATCAGAACAGCAGTATCGCATCAATTTCCAAGAGCCTTACCCCAAGTCGAAAGCGCGCGCTTCCTCGCTACCCTCCTCGGCTTCGTAAGTTTCTGCCATCTTATCGAGGAGGCAAACACATAGTCTCACTCCGACTGTCGCATGTACCAACAGTCTTCTGCGGACGCGAGCTCAGATCATGTAAATTGTCATCGTGAGAAGCTTACGCTCGCGTTTTACTGCCTTGTATGCAATTTCGGATGAGCATCATCGCAGGGACAAGAGACTTGCCGTCAGACGATTGCACAAGCCGACTACGTCCATGAGAATCGGCTCAGTTAGTCGCGAGGGACAACTTACATTAACACAACCTGATCTTCAGGAAGATTCATATACGTATCCCAGAGGACTTGCATAAGGGTCTCGTTTTCGGTGATAAGATTTGACATAGTTTGAGAGAGAATCCGGGCCACCACGAGGTCTGAAAGATGATATCAGAGCCCTGTTGAGATTTTGGTCCGGCGAACACACCATCGTGATCCTCCATTGCAGTCCAAGATGTGTAATAGTGAAGTAGCCGTCTGATGTCAGGCTCATTTACACTGTTGGTTGTGAGCCTCGATACGCAGACAGCTTGAGATCAAGAATTTAAACTCACAAAGCATGTGTCTGGTTTATGCTGACCCCGGCGACGAGATTCCTGGTCAACCGAGCCAGGCATTTACAAAAATTTCTCAAATTTTGATGTTTCAGAGTTTCGGTGGAGGCCTGGTCGTCATCATCGCCATCCCAAAAAGTCAACTGAGCACGAACAAGGTCCCGCCATAGTTTACGAAGACAGGACCAGAACATGGGCTTGCTAGTGCCCACATGAGACCTAGGAAAACGCACATGCTCAGTCCTACCCTGCGGGTGATTCGGAAACAGGATGAATACCTGAGATCACGACTCTGTGCTAAATCGACGGCAATATTGTCCAGAACGGCAGAAAGAGAATCCACCGCTTCGGATGCATTGATGTCAAAAGCAGAACAAGCGTTTGTGAACCTGGAAATCAGAACCTCTGCATCCTGGGCAGCTCCGTCCTGCATATGGAGCCTCGTTTGGGCACTAGTGAACGTGGGCGTCGAAGAGCAAGTCGATCTGCCATAACATTTCCATTCAGACCTTGCACTTGACCACTCCATCGGGATCATCGGCACTTTATCATGACATCGGACCTCAACATCTCCCTCGAAGATCACCTCCGCCATACCCTTGCCTCGCTACAGGACCTGCTGCCTTCCGAGCTCTCGGCGCAGTTACAGGTCTACCTGAACCAACCAAGGCCGGCTCTGATTCCATATACCGTGCTCCACTCGCTGTCTCAATGGTCGCGGTCGCCGTCAGGATCCTCGGCGCTCTGTTCATCTACACCGCCTCGAGATCCGAATGATTTCAACATGATTTCGCTCCTTGCTGGGACAACAACTTCGCCTGAACGCAAGTTTGGCGCTTATGTGCCGCCGCGGGACCCAGAGGAAGTAGAGGCGGAGAGAAAAAGGGAGAGAAGGGCCATTACGACGCTCATGAATGCGATACTTAGCGTTGGCGGGTCAGGATTCGCCGCTTGGTGGGCATCGCAGCACGCGGGATGGAAGAAGGAATGGGTATGTTCAAAACTACGTCTCCTGGTCCATTTTCTTACTCATTTCTAGCGGGCTCTCTTTGGGCTGTTCGTAGGCTTCGTTGTTGCCATTGCGGAAGCAGTACTATATCTCATCTGGCAATCGCGACACTCTACTCCAACGAAGAAACGACGCTTGGCATCTGCAAGACACAAAAAGAACGACAGTAACGGCGATTCGTCAGTTGTAGAGACAGAGCACAATGACAGCAGACTTCGACGACGGGGTAACCTCGACCAACCTACTTAGCTGCAACGGATCGTTGCGAGCACGGCAGGTACGAGTCCGGAGATCCAGGTCTATTCAGCAGCCCTTGGCATTGAAGTCGTGGACCGATAGATTATTTATCAAGGCCGGCAACTGTCACTGTGCATTACCTAGTAATTACTTGGATTCCCAACAGCATCTCGATATTAACGTCCGAAAAAGTAGCCATTCACACTATATCACTCATTAACACACATGATTCATGCGGAATTTTGGCTCTTAGGAGTGCATTTCCGGCACCATGCATTTGTGCTGTACTGGGCCTACTGCAGTACATATATATATATATATATCTGACATCTCCCGACAGCAACAATTTGTTATTAGCCTGGCCTAATCCACCGTCGTTGGGATTACAAGAGTCGGGAGTGAGCTGGTGAATAATCGATATCAACATCAGCAACGCGATTTCAGCGCGATGCGATGAATTTCCTTGCGAGAGCACAAATCGCATTTTGAGCGTTGTGATCAGGGAATGCCCCTGAACGCAAGGAAAGAGAAAGCTCACGCACATCAGAATTTCCTATTCTTTATCTGCGGCCTACTCGTTCCCCATTACCACCTAACTTCCCATTGAGGTGAGTGTAGCGAAGGCGTTCTTCCTTACACGATAGTGACTCGTCGGCGATCGCAGGTCCTTCAAGTTTAATGAGGACCTCGCAGGCAGGCGGGTTTTCTGATAACGTCGTCAGGGAAGTACTCATAAAGTCAGTGGAGGTACCATACTGTGGGAGAGATCATCCTCGAAGAAACGCGTCTCGTATGTAAAAAGGAAACCCACGTCAGACCCGACGGTCTGGCCATCTTCGATGCCCACTCCACAACTACGACGCGTTCCTCCTGGTCAACATTGGGTCGCTTGCCATGGGGCAAATCTTTTCAGAGATCCGATTTTGATTTTGAATAGTGTCCAGCAGTCGAAACCCAGCTACAGGAGGTCACAAAGTGGGTCGAAAATACACGCACAGAAAATCAAGAAGGATAAAATCGTCTTGAACAGCGTTGAGGGATGGGAATAGAAATACAGGAAAATCGAGCATGGCAGGAAAAGACCAAATGACCTGTGATGTTTGACTGGGTGATGCTAAGTCAAGAACGATTGTTTTTTTTGGGTGTAAACGCCCATCTCGCAAGACGCATGCGTCACTCAAGCGCTAGCACGATTCTGGGACGGGAATGGCGAGAAGAGGCAGACGTAGGATACAGTGGGGGTAAGAGATGAAGTAAGTAGTTGGTGATGACGGGATATCCAGAGAAAGATGCGATAAGACCAATAACTATAATCACTACAGAACTAGCATTTGGCCACCCCCGAAGAGTCTATAAGTCGTCTTCAGTGTTGGAATTGAACCTATAGATGGTGTTGTCTAGATCTAGGACATCATCTTCCCAAATGTGAGGCGGTAAGTTCGGTTCACGGGGAAATGTAGGTAGGTGTCACAAGAAAGCGTCGATTCATATTTTTGACCAAATTCAAAGACTTCGGAGCAATATGAGGCTAGTATAGTCGTCGAAGGATGAAAAACAGAAAGGATCAAACGTTCCGTCGTAGAGCCGCGCTACACAGGCACACAGTGACGACAGAGAGCGAATATTGGCAGGCATAGCAGAGAAACGCAGATTCAGAAGTCTGAGCAACAGAAGAATATTGTCGAGGAGCACTGGGCTGTCACTCCATTGGTAGAGTGGAAGGGTGATACCAGTTCGGGCCATGAGTGACCACCAAACCATTGCTATCAAAATGTCAAGTTTGGATAACGAACCCCATCGTGGTCGAGTCCAACTTATGAGCCACCTAATAATTGTCACGGCGATCATTTTCAAGGTCCGGCGCGTTCGGGAGGCTCTCCGGCCGTCCCGGTTAGTAATTGTCGCCGCTTTCTGGTGCTTTCTCTAGCATCCCTGATGGATCTCTGGCAGCGATACATCTTTTTGGCGCGACATTGGATATTCAATTAGAACTTTGACCTGATCTTGGATATACCGTAACAGGTATGTGATTGAAAAACCGGATAAATACTTCTAGGAAGTTGAAGCCAGCGCTCAGACCCAACCCGTCATGTCTTCTCCCTATGTTCCTCCACTACGTCCAGCCTCCAATAACTCGTTGTATGACTCCTCTGGACCTGAGCTGGTAGCTGCCTGTCACCGTGCTCGGGTTTTGATGCATCGCTACAATACCACACCACCTACTCTGGATAGACAGGAAAGTTACGGCGGCTCCAAATACACGGAATGAAGGCCGTTTACTGGCACATTGAGAAGCTTGGCCAGAATCTTCAATGTGCCAGTAAACGGCCTTCATTCCGTGTATTTGGAGCCGCCGTAAGGAATCTCCTCAAATTCTTTACGCACTGCTGCTCATCGCCTGCTATTCCAGTGTATATGTCGATTACGGGACAAACGTTTGTTTATTCTCCCTTTCGTTGATTCCCGCCCTCGTCCTAAGTGGCCTATTATCTAGATTAAACTAAAGGGCTCTTTCTACGCGAACTACAACGCAACTATCCTTGATTGTGCGACAGTCAACATCGGCGCACGTGTTTTATTTGGTCCAAACGTCTCGCTCTACGCTGCAACTCATAGCATCAGCGTAAAAGAGCGCCAGTCCGACTGGGAGCGTGCCTCTGAAATAGTCATTGGTGATGACTGTTGGGTCGGTGAGGGCGGTAAACACGACCTGTTTACGCTCGGATTTTTAGCTCAACATTCAATGCCAATATAGCCAACATCCAAGCTGGCGTAGCACTTGGTCAAGGATGTACCGTTGGCGCTGGCTCTGTCGTTACCAAAAGTTTTCCAGACTGGTGTGTGGTCACGTACGCCTCGCAGCAAACCGCTGTTTTCTCAATCTTTGTAGGAGCGTCATTGCAGGAAATCCTGCCCGTCTCCTTAAGGTCGTTCCGGAAGAAGAGAGAGGCTCTCAGTGGAACCCTGAAGCGGCGAACTTCGAGAAGTGAATAGCAACTAGATAATGCGTTGCTGTTCCTTGTTGATTGAGGACCACACGTCGCATTATCTTCTGGTTTTATTCACGACAGAGATGTCATCAACATACAGGATATGAAGCTAACGAATACCTAACCCTATTTATGGATAGATGGCAACAAACCATTTTGAGGTATTTTGGGTAAAGACACCATTGTGGGATCAGATCATGGCAAACTGCAACAACACAAAATGCCTGCTGCGTTGTTATATTGCTGGGAGACTAAGCACTTCGTGCACGCTAAACATAGTGTAAGGCTGAGAATTCCTGAGCGATATAACAATATTTCCAGAAGATACAGTAAGCATAGGTACGCCCACTGGTATACGAGCTAAGGTTTTACGAAACACTGAAATGCAGACATCTAGAGTCTGAGGCCTGAGGGGCTATTGGACGGTGTTTATACATCGCATCCTGGGGACCGGCGCGCGGGAAGTCCGACGTTGGCTAACTACTTGGGCGCCGTTCACTAAATCCGTGATGATTGGGGTATGGAAATTTCTTGAAACGCATCCAGTGACATTCAAAGCGACAGGTGCGTGGCTGAGTGAAATAACAACAGATTGACAGCCATGTGAATGTATCGGTGACAAAGAAAGAAATCGGCCGGAAAACCTTGACGTTAAGTATGTTCTGATGATCGAAAGGACCTGTCAGACTAAGTTTCAGTTGAAAAATCATAGAAATGCGGGCTCATAACAACTTACGAAAAGTAAATCCGATTTAATGAAGAAAATTCAGACGGGGCGCCGCTATTTCGGACGGAGAGAAGGGGTTGAAACGCCGGTGGGAGGGTTGCTAAGCGAGAGTAAAGAATTGCTGGTATCCGTAGAAATTGAGAATATATCATATGTCCAGGCTGTCACAGCTTCAAATTATACCGCACCCACAGATGTTTCTTTCCCCCTTGGTCGCACGAGTTGCTATTTACGAGTAGAATACAAGCAGGTGAACTGTATTAGTGATCATAAAGGAACTTAATAACTCGATTCTGACATTTTGCATCACGATCACCGGGATCCGGCGAAGTCTTGGCATCAATGATCGCCAACTTTTAATTCCTACTTCTCGTTTTGGTGCCGGCTTCCTCCATGTTGAATTGGCAAACTCACGCTCAGGCTTATGGAATCCACGTCTCAGACTAAACACTCATCCACGGGGTTGTGTTCGTATCAACTGCCATAGCGGCTCAACCGCGGAGCAGCCGATCTCCTCCTATGATTCAATTTTTGTCCTTCGGAAGGATGGAAGGAAGTAGGCCTCGAATCAGACCGGCTTTCAGTACGAGCACCGCCTGAAGCGAATGTCACTCATGAATAGATCGCAAAGAGATCTGAACTGCAATAATTCGAATGGAGTAATTGATTAGGGTATTCATTGAACTTATTTCCTAATATTAAAACAGTGTACTCGCTATAGGCACTACTTAAAATACTGCTTTTACCATTTTTATATCTCTGACTGGTATAACTTCTTTGGTGGCATAACTCCGACACGCTGATGTATGACTAGGACACGTTGACGAAGAAAGAAATATTGATAGTAACGTCAAAGCATGGGGCCGTGGGCTACACGGCTATTGTACGCCGCGACGGAGGAATCATTCAAACCAACGGATGCTACATTCATGTGATTCGTTCGGGCGCTTCATTCATACATCGGTATTTCGAAAGAATGTGCATCCGAAATTTCCTCTTTCTGCCGGTGCCCATGTATTTATATTCTTGAAATACATATCAAGAACACATACCCGTAATTCCTCCAGGAGTAGGTCTTTCCTAGTCTTGTTGTGGAAATCGATACCCAAGTTCTGACATATTAGCCACCGAGATGGTCTTTAAGGATGCACTTGTTTTGAAGCTCCAGCCTCGATCCGGCAGGGTTATTTTATGATACATATAAAGAGGTATCCTCCTATTTAAATAAGCGGCCTTCCTTCAGTGACTGATAATGAATGCCTCTTCCAGCGTATCGAGGTCAATGAGACCAAAGTTCCCCGGGATTTCTGGGACCTGTACCGGGTTGGTCGTAAGTACACATGAATACACGTTGCAGAAGGTCGGACTTACCTCGCTAGTAGCGTTAGTGCCCAATGGCAATACCGTGCCAGCTGAATTATTGCGCACCTTCATGTAGTTGAGAATTGGATAAACGATGCTGAGAATAGAGCATATAAGAGTATTAAAGAACTGACAATAATGTCAGCAACCCAGCGACAAGGATCCCCAAGCAGCCCACGTTGGCAAAGCCCCGCTTGGAGATCCATGTCCCGTTATCAGACTCTACGATTCTCTCATTTCGTACGGTAGGATTGTGGAGGGCATCGTCAGGTTCGGGGACGTGGGGCGACACGTTTGTGTCCCAAGTCTGCGGGTCGGCAGACAGCGAGAACTGTAGGTCAATAAATCAGAGGCATTGTGTTAAACTGCTTAAATCACCTTGCTAGACAGCGGCTGTAATTCAATAGGCATACCGTCAGAGGGCGACGCTGGAACCTTTCCCTGTGGGAGTGATGATATTTCTCAGTGTCCAGATAGACCACTTGAGGATAGACACTGTTCTAGGTCTCCGAGACGGACCGTCCACGGGGAGGCCTCTAGTATACGGAAGCTCTGTTCGTGAGGAGAACATTACCAAGAGTAGTTCACGAGGCTAGTAGGATAGCACGTAGCGGAATACAATTCGAGCATCAAAATCGGAATGCAGGATCCAATAAATTTCTCACACAATCCGCTGATTGGCGTTTACGGACTGTTGCAGCGCCCTCTCTTCATGTACGTGAGGAAGTGGCGAAAACATGCGACTCATTGGAGTCTGACAGGCCAGGAGAGCCCGTAACCGCAGCTACGATTCGTCCCACATGGCGAACGGCCGAAAACCAAGATGACGGTAAGGCATCTCCCAGAAGCATAATTTGAATGTCACTCAAATAATTTGTGAAGAGCCGAGTGTCAACAAAGACGAACTGAACATTACCAGTGGATCGGTGGTCGATCTCAAGTTTCGATCAGGAAAACAGCTGGCCCACCGGCTCTCGGCCGGCAGAGCCGGGAGGGGGGGGGGGGTTCCGGAGTTAATTTCAGTTACAGTCCTTTCTTAGTTGGAGTGTTCAGTTTTCGATAATGACTGCCGATAGCTTCCATCCTTTTCGTAGTAGAGAGATTTAGTGCGCCAGGTCTGATAATAAAGTCCTGCGCGTGGTATCTTGCTCTCAGTGGCTGGAGATACCGTGTTTCGTGTTTACATCGCTCGATCAGTGAATCTGCGGGAACATTTTCTGGCGCTTCCTAAAGGTGATATTAATGATAATAAAATACCAGTAGCTATAATGACTTACGTAGGCACAGCATATCTTACGCATCTTTCTTTCAAATTTCCTTTCTCGATATGGTTGTGACTCCTCGTAGTACCTCCTCCTTTTCTCAATTATTTGTTATGTGTAGTAGTGGTGGTCCCGACAGCCCGTACGCGAAGAAGTGTTTCCCGTCTATTCTAGAAAATTCCTAGGCCGGATTGACATCGGCGCTTTGGGTTTTGTCCTACGGCGATCAGTTCCATCTCAGCTCTAATTCCTCATTCATAGTTCCATGGGTACTGTAGCACGGTGTGTTCCCTGTCCTTCTCTTGAATTATTGAATCCTTGTTTCAGATGCCATGTGCTGTACCTCTGGGCTTATATCGTATCTCTTGCCCAACGATTACTTTCTGTCGGGAAAAGGCCTAGCCCTTAGATGCCGACGTAAGGCCAGTAGAAATGAACCGAGAGCTTTATGCGAAGTCCTTCTGACCTATCCATCCGTGGGATTATCCTATCGCATACGAGTTAATAATATCGATAGAAATTGAAAGACGAGAATACCCAAATAATGCTAATTAGTACTGTGTCGGAAAGTCGACAAGCCCTTATAAAATTTCACCTCGCATGGGTTATAATTCCAGTACAATAAATTGTTTTTTTATTGCCAGAAATAGCCGGGTGCAAGTTCAGAAGGGGAAGGGGGTTTTGTAGGAGATTCGTCGTCTCTACACTGGTATCTTTCTTATCCTTACCATACTCAGCTTACTGCTTTCTTTTCTATTCTGCTGCGGTGATCCCGCTCTTCTATTCATTCTTACCGACCTTTATCCCGTCGTATTCATTAACCCCTTTACCTTACAGTATATAAAGACCTAAAAGTACTCCGCACAGCAGAGAAGTTTACTCTAATCAAGATTCTATTACATGGTCTGCCCTTGTCCGACTTCCTCTACGCTTCGTCCAACCTCTCGTGTGCCGTTAGTACTGCCGGCCTCCCGTCACAGTAGCGTCACAGGTTTCGTGTGAATTATTCTACACCAACTCTACACTGGCCTTGAAGACGGGGCCGCCGCGCGAGGGGCAGTGTCGTAGTTGTATCTAGCGTACCTTGTCTGCGTCTTATCTTCCTCTCCGTATTCAATGGCGCTCTCTCATCTATTTGCGTTCTGAATATCTCTGTGTATTGCACCTCTTTCCTTCCGTAAGTTCTCCTCAGGGTTTTATTATGGCGTAGACAAAGTATGTGGTGTGAACCTTTGTGGCCGGCTCCTACTAAAGATAACCGTGCATGTTGCCCTATTGTTCACGTTGGAAGCATAGCCTTGGATCACTCAGTCACTGTTCGACAGACCAGATATCCCCTTCCCGACTGAGATGCCTATTATGACCGCATCTGACCTATCGTCCAAGCCCCAACATCGTCGACGAATACGCGTTTAGCCAATATCAAGATCTCGACGTGGCGACCGCCGCCCTGACCCACCATCGGGACACCTTGTTCACTGCTGAAACAGATTCTCAGCGAATCACTGGTACGTCTTCTCAATTTCACCTGACCTTCGACATTTATTGACTACACTATACTGCCAAGCTCTTAGTCTAGTCCATGTTCGCATCCCAATCGGCTACTGCCTTCGAAACCTCAGTGGTGAACAACATTTCTGGTCAGCCGGCCTACTTGAAAAGGACATTAGATGGTAATCAGATGGGTAGATAAATACGGCCTCAGGGTAATCGCTGACCTACACGGGACGTCTTCCTTGTGTCGCGCATGATTTGACCATTCTTACCAATGAGCTCCCAGGTGCACGAAGCCAAAATGAGTCCGTGAACTCTAAAATTAATATCTCTTTGATATCTTCTGATATCCATATCCTAGATACGACAGTTCGGAACGAAGGAAGGACGCTCCATTAGTCTTCTGTTAAAATTGTGTATCATCATCCTGAGCAGTCCGTTAGGGAGTGGCATAGAATGCTATCTTACGTCGACCGATTGAGCGCTATCATCGAGATTCCTGCTGCAGCACTTGCAGATGCCCATTGTACCCTTGAATGAGTAAATTGCGGATAGTATTCTCCCCGCTCTGATTATTATTTTTCATGTCAGATTGGGCCTGCTGGACCTTATAGCAACGACTTACTGGCGGTCACTGGCAAACAAGTAAATCTCTTATTCTTGAAGATAGTTTCCCCACCGATTTGACTTCGTCTTGTTCGTCGGCACGGCAGCCATGGAAATATTCGGCGGTTTGACATACGTTATGTTGGTGGCACTTGGGTTGATCGCATGGCATCTGTCAGGTATCCCTACGACGTCCCGGAGCCAGGGATCATCGTCGTTCTTATCCATGATGAATTCAAGGATCTCACTTATTGGAACGACTTCATACAATCTCCAGAATTCGAGTGTGTAGCCATGGATACTCACATTTATCGGATGTTCTCTGATACGGTCTGTTCATGATAATCATCCATGTGTCACATTATACATTCGTTCTACTTCCAAGAGAATGCTTTTACTTACGAATAATATATTGCTGTGACCTGTGAGAGGGATGAATCACTCTCATCATTCCATCTATGATCGTAGGAGAATGGACGCCAGCATTAACCGACTGCGTGAAATACTAGAATGGTGAGGCTTCTCACAACTCATTGCACCCAATCACAATTAGTAAAAGGCGGCGGGTTGGGCACTCGTTACGATGGTATGTATTCTGGCGATACCCTTGTTGGCAGCTGTATTGGAATGTCGAGGAAGGCTCCTACGTTCACTGACAATCCGGAATCCAAAAAATTTCTTAAGAGAATCCTGGGAGGTACGTGCTACCATTCTGTTCTAATAAGTATGTTCACTCACATATCTGTTATTTGAGGTCATCACCTACGAAAGGGGCAAGCTGAATTCAGTGGACGTAAATGCTATCGGGGACACACAGAGCTGACGTCAACATTACAGGACAACCGAAGAAACTCCGGACTGATCGTAAGTTCCTTCGGTAACTTAACTTGAATCTAGACACAGCTGAAATTCAAAAATAGACGTCCTTGATCTAGTCCTCAGAGTCGATGTATAGCTTCACAACCCTTGGTCACAACATTATTCCCAGCAAGTAATACAACAAAATATACACTACTAACACATCTTCAAGGTTCTCATAAACATCGAGAGATACCACCCAGTTAAACCCCATATTTCTAATTTGTTGTCCTTCCCAATCCCTATTTCATTGTCATCATTAGTCCCTGGCTTGGAGTGAGGCAGCGAGATGTCGCTGTGGGTATCCATCTTGTGCTCTATTTGTTGCGAAGATTGTAAATCGGAGACGTCTATTGCCCAGTAAGGGCGTTGTCCGCGAAACATGGAAGGCCGAAGACGCGAAGGAGAGGTCATCGCAGACAATGGCAAATGGAAAACGTTGTCGACTTCTGCCTGGGACACCTGCTTCATGATGTCGGATATCGAAACCGAGGGAAGAGGTTCGTTGTCTGCTAATGACGAGAAATCTTGCTTCTCAGAGTTGATGAATCCCTATGGCAGACGTCAACATTGCGACTGATGAAAGAGAACAGAGCACGTACGACTAGCGGCCAGACCGACATGTCACCTCTCATGTTGATCTCTGGGGGCCCTATTTCACCCAGTATTTCCACCTGCTTTGGGCCTACGCCCAGTTCTTCGTGCGTCTCTCGAATCGCGGCAGCCCTGAAAGAGTCGTCCTCCTACGCATCACCAGTCAGGGCGGAATAAAAACACGAAAGACGGCGATACTCACTTCATCCACCTTTCCTCCCGGGAAACTGGGGGCAGAAGGATCAGCCACAGCTAAGCGAATGCATAATTAATTGACGCGCTCACCTGACTTCACCAGAGTGAGTCCTCATACGCTTCGACCTGACCTCAAAGAGGATCCCCGGGACACCATCGAGGTTGCAGAGGGGGATTAGAACAGCAGCGTTCTTCTTCCCGGGTATGAACTGGGGCCTCGAGGCATCGATAGCAGGGGTGGGATCGAGCACTGCCTGTATTTTCTTCAACGTCTCTTTCGTGAAAGGCTTGACCGTGGACAGGAAGGAGGGAGTTCGGATGGTATGAATCACGCTTGCGGACGCTACGGCCATGTCGATAGCATAGCCAGGTGGGAGAACACGAGAAAAAAAATCTGCAAAACAAATGAGCGGTGAGACGCGGCGTGACTGTGAAATGACTCACTATTACTGATACAGAAGAAAAGGTAAGGGGAATCTAAGAGGAGGCTCTAAGGATCTGTAGACTATAAGTACTGTAGAGTAGAAGAGAAGCACCGGAGCTTTTGAGTTCACTGCGGTGGTCTATAGAGTACGTCTCGACGGTCCGAGTCGGTCGCTTAGTGCGGACTTTGAAATTAACCTACGCCGCTTCTTCCATTCAGCCAAGGTGAAGTGCTCTGTCGATATCTCGCGCTCTCGTCCTGCCCAGAAAAAAATCTGGACTCTTCCTCGTTCATCAAGCACCGAAGATGCCCCCACTTTTCGCCGACAGACGCTCGTCTCTCTGTTAAAACGTGTTGTAAATGCATGCTCTGGACATGCTCTGGCTCAGAAGCGTTTTGAGGGTCTTATCTCTTATCAACGAGTCTCACGTATCCATAACAATCCATACACTTCAAAGTCTAGAGGCGGTGTTATCCCGCCCGCGGAACTTTTGATGCCAGATGGCAGACGTAACAACGTGGTGTCTATACCGCCACGCACCTTCCAACAAACAAAAGGCGACGACGGCCAACGTTCATCAGAAAACACAGCAATGATAAGCTTATTGAACAACGTGTCTGCTGTTGGGTTTCCTCAATCACGACTCTTCTTCGCTTTGCTCGAGCTTTCGACCTGGCGGGGATAAAGCAGAAGGTAATGTCGCTCGGCGCTCCGGTTTTGGCCGACACGTTGATACAGGCTGTCTTAACACACATGCGAAGACTACACAGGAGCACATATCAGGACGCCTTAAGCTTCGCAGACTGATTGCTGCGTGGGGGACATTGATAGAAGACTTTCCCCACCCCTTTCTGGGGCGTTCACATTCTCAGAGCGGCCCGCTTCTACTTGGGTCTTTCATTTTTTGTAATGACATCTGCTTCCTCAGTTCATTGCAACCTGTTTAACGTAAAATCGCCTGTTGATTTGTCCGAAATTCCAGACCTAGTGTAGACGCGGCACGCCGCTTGCCTCCAATCCTCATTAGCTGCCTGCCTTGAAAAGGTGATAACTTTGAGATCTGTCTACGCCGTCCATTATTTGCGTCGCCAGAGCTACGTGGGTAGCTGTGACGTACAGCCCTCTCCGAGGCACCGCCCGTCGCACAATCTTTGATTTTCAGTGATTCGGATGCACAGAGGTTTGCAAGGTCAAGTCTTGGCGCGCACCAGAAAACCCAAACGTTAACGGAGCTTTTCCCATCGCACGGACGTGGGTTCTCCCGTCAACCCACATTCTTCCGACTCGGGTGTCCTGATTATCCCAAGAGAGGAGAATCAATTTAGTTTTGTGCTGTATCCCCACGGCTAGGCACGTCCGTCTCTGAATCTCTCATGACTGTCGAAGGTTATGGCTTCTATCATTCAGACACCCTTGGTCGTCGGGGACCCCATGATACTGTCCTCGATGCTCCTTACGAGGTCCAGAGTGGCTGCCCCACAAAGGTACAAGCATTCCACAACTCTTCTTTCAAGTTCCCGTGGTCCGGATGTATTAATTAACACAGTCGTCCTTCGGAGGTACTTGATGTTTTGGTTCCAGATCCAATATTCATCCCTTGATGCTCATTCATTCATACCATAC
The DNA here is from genome assembly GCA_030435655.1 of Armillaria novae-zelandiae. Classification (NCBI taxonomy): domain Eukaryota; kingdom Fungi; phylum Basidiomycota; class Agaricomycetes; order Agaricales; family Physalacriaceae; genus Armillaria; species Armillaria novae-zelandiae. The sequence goes on from JAUEPR010000182.1 coordinate 16,412, forward strand.
GACCCTCGGGTATCTCCCTTCAACTGGATACAGAACACAATATAATTAAACTATTTGATTTCGTTTTTATGTATGTAGTTGCTTAAACGCAAACGCGATCATCGTCGATCAGGACGAATTGGGCGGTCGTTTTTGTGGCAATCCAATCAATTTCATTTTGGTGCCTGTGATATAGTAGTTCTTCTATATCCTTGGCGGACCAAATATACCGCTTGCAGGAGACTGAGTTCTGACGGACACAGCACCTAGACGACATTCGAAGGACTTGTTGCTGAAGTGTCTGGACGCAACCTAGGCTGCTGTTCTGGGCATGATGCCGTTGAGACGGAGGATGTAAAAGAGAACAGCGGCATGTTCATGCCTCGGAGACTAAGAGTCCAATGGTTTGAATGGACTTGGTAATGCAAGTCTTTGTAGTGACCGTCTAGACTTGAGACTAACCGGCAACCTATCGGTTACTTGATCAATCAAATTTGGCCCGATCGCAGATATACGATGTTCCTCCTCCAAGGTTCTTTGACATGTTAACTTCGAACTTCAGAAAATCCAAGGCTTGAACTTTGAAGTTTTCAAGAAAGAAAAGTAACGACCGCAAAAAATCGACCAACCCAGGACTCGAACATGGAATCTTCAGCTTATAGTATACACCGGAAACTGACGCGTTAACCATTACGCTAGCCGGCCGATGCAGGGGTTTGACCTTGCGAATATACCTCTAGCTTTGACACCGACTTTTTCTTTTTGAAATTTGCATTTGATCAATTAACTAGTAACTACGCAAGTACTACTATTCCTTCTTGTCCCCAGTACCTTCGCAGACATGGGTAGCACAGTACAAAGTAGTTCAAGTTGGGAACGTCAATCAGCTTAAGGTATGTATCGACTGGATGCCGAGTTCTCCCACCCACAAGGTTCTTCCGCAGTCAACTTTACGTTCACCCATGTGTCTGCACACTGACACTACAGGAAATAGGGCTTGGATCTTGGTTTGGAAATATCGATTTGCTGTGTCGGCTGTCTTACCCATGGTGAGCGAGGACGTCTTGTATTTTTTTGAAGATCATCTCCTAAAATATGGGACCCCAAATTTCTGCTGAGTTACAGGGGAACTGACTCGATTGTCTTTCCCGCAGCCTGGGACTAGTAATCTAATTAATGCCTCAAGTGAATGCTTGCGGGTGAACATGGGTGGTGAAGAAACTCGGCGCGGCACGGTTTGAGGTTCGCGGCCGAAACGGAATTGAATGGTGCACGTGACGAGAAATCGCTCTTTCCCTGCTTCCATCATCTTGGCAAGCTGGCGCGCCCTCACACGACTACACCCTCATTACGCTATGCTTCGAGTCCCCGCCCGCAGCTGCATACGGGCCTTTGCCACGGAAAGCGTCCCGACAGCCGCCAATAATCTCCCCCCGCCTTCCCCGCCGCCTCGTCGTCGTCGACAGACACGGCTTCATCCCGCCCCCCGCCCATACGAACCGTCGTCCCCGCTCTCCAGACCACAACTGCCGCCCAGCTTTGGCAGGAACCAGCTTCTCCCCGTCAGCAACTCCACCCGGGCCCTTTTAGAAAGTGTCGTTGCTGAGTTTGAAGCTCCCATCCGTTATGCATTTGCCTATGGCAGCGGCGTGTTCGAACAGGATGGGTACGAGACAACCGCAGAGCCTGGCAAGGGTGGCCCGGTTCTCGACTTTATGTTCGCCGTCACCCATCCAAGCCATTTCCACTCCATCAATATGCATCAGTTCCCATCGCATTACCCGCTCAGCGCAAGGGCGCTCGGCAGTGACTATGTCTCGACGGTGCAGTCTTCCGGCGGTGCGGGAGTGTGGTTCAATGCCTATGTACCCATGCCGAATCAGGGGGTGACGATCAAGTACGGCGTGACCACAGTTGACAACCTCTGCGATGACCTGCTCAACTGGCGGACTCTGTATCTTGCTGGACGTATGCACAAACCTCTCCGGATAATCAAGGACGATGCACGGGTACGGCTGACCCAACAAGTCAACCTCGTCAGTGCCCTACGATCAGCACTCCTCCTCCTGCCCGAAGAGTTCTCAGAACGAGAGCTGTTTGAGAAGATAGCTGGAATAAGTTACTCTGGAGATCCGAGGATGGTGTTGCCAGCAGAGAACAGAGGGAAAGTAGGCAATATTGTGCGGAAACAGGAGGCGCAGTTCAAAGAACTATATGGACGGCTTGTGGGTGGGTTGCCTGGAGTGGATTGGACAAGCGACGCTGGGAGGCTGAAACAGGACCTTTCCCCGCTGGCCAGGGAGAAACATCTCCGTAAGTTGCCCAGGGTCTTGCTGGAGGCCTTAAGGACCCGGCATATGGCTCAGAATGAGGAGGAGGAACGCTTTTGGATTCGCCTGGCTGCGGACAAGAAGTTGGATACCCTATTAGAGGGTGGTACGTCTCATTCTTCCTCCTGCATTCACCCTCGCCTAACTGTTCTCTCAGAGATGAAACGTATCGTCCGTCTACCTGCAACGATTCAGACTGCCAAAGGTCTCGTTAGCGCCGGCATAGGGAAGAGTGTCCGGTATAGCCTGGCGAAGGTTGGCAAGTGGTGGCAAGGCTAGATTTACAGACTATTCGCACAGGATATAGTGCACTACCCCCACTCGCTCATTACAATATGTATGGAAGGTTAGTAAGAATTAATAAAAAGTAGAGGTGTAATCAGAAAATTGCGTATTAGATTCCAGTTGTACACTTTTTTCTAGCGTGACCATTCTCGTCAGTATCGAGTCGAGTTGCAATCCAACCATGAATGAATGAAAAGACGAAATTTAAAGAGTAGGTCTAAGCCGTAAATATAGATCCCAACGATAGGCAATAGTTTACAGAAACCAGACAAGAAATATCCTAATATAACAGCAATCGTACACAAGCTGAAAAGATTACACTGACATCGTAAGAGTAGGTATGTCTATTCCCAAGCCGAGGGCGCAAAACATGCCCTAATTCATAGCCATCTCAACAAAATCATTCCAAGTCGTGTGCAACGTATTGGCCTCCGGGGACCCCGAACTCGATCTACGCTGCTGCCCCGGCCGAGGATTGTGGTCCAGCATCGGCGCGGACCCGTATCCGTTGACCCCATTCTCCATACCATAGTCGTACACGGGGAAGTATTGCGGGAAGCCATTCAAGGCATGCGAATGCCCATTGCTCATACTCCCATTCTGCCGATGCGTCACGGTATGCGGCGGAGGCGACGGCTGCTGCTGCTGCTGTTGGTGATTCTGCAGCATGGTCTGCGAGTGGGAGAGGAACGATGGATCCGACTGGAAGGTGGGCGCGGAGGGGAGTGATGACATGCCGTACATGGATACAGGAGATAGATCCGTGTCGGAAAATGAGTTATGGGACGACGTCGAGGACAGTGGTTCTGGTTGGTGACCGGTGAAGGAGCCCAGATAGGCTAACATATTCGAGTCCATATCGGCGGTGGGGGCTAGCGGGAGGGGTACGACGGGGGCATGTGAATTCGGAGAACGGTTGATGAGGGGTGGGGACGAGGGCTCCTTCTTCACCAGACGCGACTTTCCACCCAACATCGCCAGCTCGTCGTCTTCGTCTACCGGCGACTGAGGATCTTGGGCAGAATAACGGCTTATGGGAGAACCTTTTCCTTTTCGGAAATCGTCCAGATTCATGTGGGCCTTTTCTTGCAAACGAAGCATGATCGTCTGTAAGTGAAAGATGTCAATCAACCGTGCACCTCCATTGATCGGTGGACCCTACCAAAACTTTCCCCGCTCGGAAACCTCGGGCGGTCTTCGAAAACAGCTCACAGGCTGAATCGAGCTGCACGAGTGCAGATGGCGCCAAGCTCATGGATGGACAACGAGTAACAATCGATCCCAATACAATCTGCACATTGGGATGAATGGGTCTGATCGTGGTATGATGGTGGAGAGATTACACACCGCGCAAGAAAACATGTGACCCCACAGGAACCAGATTCTTTCGCTGGGTTCTTGAAGTTGTGTATGGAGATTACGCATAAGGGCCACCAAAGATCCGGCGCTGCGGTATGCTGCAATGACTGATGTTCCGTACGGACTGCCGAGCGGATCCTTTGGGTGGTCACTGATGGCTCGAGCAAAGAAGCTGCGATGAAGGTACAATAAATCTACCCAGACATCAGAATCTGATACACGATTGGAGCAAAAATACTTGCTCATTTCCCTAATCGCGAGGACGACGTGGCGCTGTAGCGTCAACATGATCGTCTGCGGGAACCCTCCTGGTCGGGGCTCTGAGCTGCCAAAGCCGGCTACCTGAAGAACCGGCGGTACGGGGAATGCACGCAGTTTACGATCCAGTTGAAGGATAGTGGCGTAAGTGGGGGTCTTCGCCCCAAAAGCCTGATCGTGGAGAAGATTCATGCATTCTGAAGAGAATCGGTGCTTCCAAGCGTGGACTATACAACAGATTAGTTGCGTTTCAGAGTCAATCAAGTCAAAGATCGGAGGTACTTACAACTCTGCTCGTCAGAAGGATCATTCCCGTGAGGCATTTTACAATCGAAATGTGCTGATGTGAAGGACGTTGGCCGCCCGTATGTCAGACACTGCCACGAATCGTACGTGAACATTTCCCAGAAAAGTTCCCGCCGGCGTTGAGCTTCATGAGGGTCGATTCCTTTCCATCGACCGCTATCCCGATCTTCCGAAAATAGTTAGACTATCTGTCAAGAACGAAATAGGCGCAACGACTCACGAAGACCGATCTGGGAACAATGAAAGGGTAAGTATAATTGTAGTTGTGATGTAAATGGGTGCTTACACTTTGTGCGACCTTGACTGCCATGCCCATAAGAGCCCATCGAGAACCCGATTCCGCGCCGTTCCTATCCGACAAGAACAGGTAAAAGGTCATCAGATACTAGAAATCCCCACAACGTTAGTCAATATGCACACATACGGAACAAGATAAGGCAACTCACCAAAGCTTGTACGGCATTGATTGTTGGAGAATCGACGAATGAATCACGAAACAAGGCGGCTTTGGCGAGTTGGTGGTATTTCTCGGCCTCAATGCTATATGCTGGTAGTGAAGTATCCATCAAAGCACCGATGGCAAGAATCATGAACATAAGGGATAGTCGATGGGGAAGAAGGGGATCATCCGCCGAGGGCACATTGTTAGTATCGTAAAACTGATGATACACCTCAAAGTCAAACGATTCCTGAGGGATGGGGTTGTACCTATAGCAATAGATAGCATCAGTCACGGGAGCAATGATCCATGCATAGACATACATCCATGCAGCATTCGTGTAATATATTGACCGCAGTTCAGCAGCTTTATCCGCAGGCGGTAAGTACCAAAATAGGTTTTGAATGCTAACGGGTTCTGCGTTTAGTGTGTGGGGAACGGCGGATATAGGGAAGGATGCGGCACGAGCGATAATTTCCGGTGGGAGGATGTTCTGAAGATTGAGCATATGATCTTCATATTCATCATCGTCACCCTCTTCATTCTGAGATAGAAGACGTCAGAGTTTCATCTCTTCATAGGTCAAGGTTCCAAACCTGCAGGAAATACTGTGAAGGGCATGTAAGTCCTATTTTTGTCAAAAGGGGATTGGTCTGGCCTACCCAAGAATTGGCGATCTGGCCGTAATATTTGGCACCACCGGATAAACTCAGTGATAATGAGCCGAAAGCGTCTACGACGTCTGGATTGTTTTCTTCTTCCTTCTGTGCCGTCGCATCAGTATTCCGCATAGACGGCGGCTCCCTTTGGAGGGGAGCTTTGATCCGTAAGAGATCTTCTGAGAGGAGGGGATGTGGATCCGAGGCAAGTCTGCTGTGAGAAGAACGCAGGGCATCTTCGAGTTCACGGACACGGCTGGCCAATTCGGATATCTTTTCGTGAAGCTCTTGAGTAGAGGCGAGAACGAATCTAGAGTAAATTAAACATGTCAGCGAGTCGTTAGGACGAGTCAATGAAGCTTTAAGCTCACCGATTTCCTTGGCCCGTCGTCAGCGATCCCTAGTAGTCAGGTGTTCAGATCCAAGGGAAGAGGTTGAGGATAAAGGGCATACGTCGGGACAAATAGCTCCACATCCTCGCTTTACACACGAGCTGCAAGGTATTGAGCGATCGCAGCGTAGTTTCAATCTGGAGGCCAGCATAAGACATTATCGGAAGAAATGGACGGAGAAGACGCAGCACCTTCTACACTTTTTCAAGTGCAAACATTGATCAGCCAACGGTGATACTGATGGGCGTCAGAATGTATCGCACCTCTGCACAAGACAGCCTAGTGGCTCCTTTTCGTCGTTTTTTCTGGACCCCGTCATCAGCATGCAAGTCTGCACGTTTTGCAGAGTTCGGGGATGACATGGTGGTGGAATCACAAGAAGCGGACCGGCTTTGCGGATTTGCTTGAGCTCTAAGTACTTTCAAGATGGTTGCCGGACCTTGCCGGATTTAATGCCGCGGAAGCAATTCCAGCGCCGATATTGCCGTTGTTCGGTGGCTATGATATGTTTCTTCCTTCTGTCCTGTGTTCCTGGTCGGTCAGAAAACTTTTTCAAACCCCCCAGCACTCTCTGTACACCTATAACAGGACCGTACACCTCCACAGCGTTTCGCCCAACCCAAGCGGATGCAGCTCGAAATCCCAAACCTAATCAGGTGGCGACCGCCTTCACCGAATGATTGCATAAGATGCGAACTAAAAGGGAATGATGGGGACTTTGTCGATGCAGGATCCTGTCTTTAGCTGGAAATAGTATTGGATTACCATCTGAGTGACCCACCTTCAGCCTGACTAAAGCCACAGGATGTACAGCATCCACACTGCCATTCTGCATTCAGCTCGCTATAGAAGACCCAGAAGGCGGCAGGCCAGAGCTGGACGCAAGGCCATCATGACTGTATGCTATACTGGGAGTCGAAAAGAGCGATAGGTGGGATCTTTCCACGTGTGCTTATCGTGCCCCGATCTAGATAGTTCGCGATCGGATTCGCATATTCAATTTTACCCCGCATTGTCTTGTCTTGTCGACAATTTCTGCAGTACTGAGCGCATCGGTTTGAATTATTCACAGATACACGGGCGCTTGGATGAAACGATTTACTTGATACTATTTGAAGTTTGACGCCACTGGGTGTAAGGGGCACCCTTGATACTCACTTCCATATCCATAATACAAGGACATTCGTGCCGACGTAATGACGCATCCGCCGACGAATCTGTGATCCTGCGGCTCCGAGGAAAATTCTATCTGGATCATTGTGATCCGTACATCCAGCCAGTTTTGTCCCTGTATTATCTCGGGATTCGACTGTACAAGCAGAAAAAAAAGGTCTGGAACATTCAACTTGGACTAGTATGGAAAAAAGATCAGCGCGGGGCGCCTGCTAGTACGAGGGGCGCGCCGGAGACCGACCTGTAATTGAAAACGCGACATCACGGGCACCTTGAAACGGGGATAGCGGCACTGATAGTCGGCAGATCGAGGTCGGAAGTCCACAACTAGCGGATTGAAATGGGTCGGTGATGGATCTCTGTCGCCTAGATACTTGTACACTGAGGGTCCTTGTTCTAGTGGAGAAGTTTGTTTTAGAGTTGTCACGTAATGGTGTTTCGTTAAAAAAAATTAGGCTCCTTTCATACTCAGGCTGTATAGATTGTTCAAGACTACCGATTACGCGAGATACAAAACTATTGCGAGGTCAAAGTTACATACTCGAATTGTAGCAATAAAATGGTGGAGACAAGGGTCTAATATAATGCTCATAATCAACTCATAACGGGTTCGTTAACCGATCTAACGGGTAAAAATATATTCACCGCTCCATCATGATGCCAAAACTTCCTTCTCGACGTGCATTGCCACTCCGTTACTGAACGGAGGTGACGATCCACCCAGACTCCCCATGTCCGACAGTGAACGTACCACCACGTCATTGTGAGAACTTTCTTCGCTCGTAGGACTCAATGGTTCATTCATGGAAGACGCGTCGGAGAAGCTGTAGACTGAGTCACGGTGAGGAACCTGAGGGGCAGCAGCATTTGATTGAAGGGCTGAGTTGGAATTATTCGATGCGGTTGAAGAGACGCTCCCCCGTGAACTGAAGAAGCCGCCGATCTTTCGTGTGAGCGGTACCTGTGAGGCGTTCAATTGGGCGGAGGGTGCGACAACAGGTGAAGCTGTAGAAGCTGTTACGGCTGAGGTAGAACTGTTGGCAGGTTTTACTGAGGTATCGACCTTCCACAGCTTAAATCCCCACCCTGCACTCGCCTTCTTTGCCTCTGTCTCATCTCCGTTTGTAGTGGCAGGCAAAGGGGGCAGCTTTACAGCGTCCCTGGCGTCAAGGTCGACGGTACCAACATTATTTTCGGAAATAAATTCCCGCAATGCGTTTGCACACGTGTCAGACGCTTCCCTGGCTTCATTAGCCTCCGAGAGCTCGTGCTTAGTCTCTTCAAGCTCATCTTTCGCCGCCCGCAGTTCCTTCCGCAGCGTCTCCAGCTCCAAATTGAACGCGTCTCTGTCAGCTTGGGGAGAGCGATTATAGAGACCTGACGTTCGACGGGAGTTGGCTGATAGTTCAGGGGGCATGATTAACGTTTGTGAGGACTGATCATCAATACATGTATCAGAAACTGATGAAATGCGTCGATGAGCGTTGGGACGTGTCGTGTGAGAACCCGTAACAGGCGTGAACGAGGCTCGCTTCGACGTCCCGGGGGTACTAAAGTTGTTGAAACCCGCACGAGACAAGTCCAGGGGCATCGGTCCAACACTTTGTCTGCGGTTCTGATTTTCGGACTGCAACCGCATTAGACCACGTCTGGATAGTATAGTAAGCAACGAGCTACAGTGCCAAAGAGCCAAGGTCAAGACATACCTGCTCTCTTCCACCTTGGTTCGCAGCATAGCAATGGCATCCTCGTCATCTTTCATTTTCCGTCTCGCTGTCATCAGCTCCTCTTCCAACTCCGTTGCCTTATCTGTTACGGCTTGCAGGGCATCCTTGAGTTCTGCTTCTTTCGAGTGCGCTCCTGAGACAAACTGAAGCAAATCATCCCGCTCTTTGGTCATTTCGGCTGATGAATGGCGGAGCTGCATGACAATATGTGCAAGAACCTGCGGGTCGAGCGATTCACGTTTCGGACGTGTATCGTGGGTTTGGGCGTTGTGTGCGGGGGTTACTGGGGGCGATTCCATGTCTAGTTGCCGTTCAAGTTCGAGACTGAGATCAATAGAGAACGGTCGCTGGGCCCTTGGAGAAGCAGGGGAGTGGAAATCCTGCGATACAGCGGTAGGCGGGACTTCAAATTCTAGGTGAATATCAGTCTGTTCAGACTGCGCGTTGAAGGACATCGTGGTCGTGAATAAAAGTAGAAACTGATTTGAGCGGTCTCCGGACATTTGGCTTGCCACCGCCTGCCATGTGAATCGTTGCACGTGGTTGCTTCGCGACGTGTTCCAGGTCGGAAATAGCCACCCGGCGATGCGACTCGGATGCAACCAACCACAGCCACTGCCCTCGTTGGTTTGCAGCAACAAGAAAAAAGTATATTCCAAACATATGCAGAAGATCAGTATATACAAATCAATGACTATACTTACATGAATCAATCGTCCCAGTTTTCCTATCATAATTGTACACCACTTTTGATCAGCCTACTCAAAACACGCCTCGTACACGGTATCCATTATGTTTTTCTTCTATTCAGACGCGTGTGTCAGTGCATCCACACATATTATGCCATCTCTCTCGCTCCAAGGGTATCCCCATCGGTGAAGCCATTCGCGTACCCCGGTTGCTAGTCGCGCTCGGGATGCCCCGCGAGCCACATCTTGCGATCCAGTGTGCTTTTCTTCGCCGACAATAATATATGCTGCGATGAAATTCAGAAACTCAGTGCCAAGAAATTTCCGTGATTGTGCCGCAACTCACCCAAACCATAGAAGTGCTCAGCCTCCAGCTACGAGAAACGTCCGCGTCAGCCGTATTCAGAAAGACGAAACATCCGAGAGGACTCACAGCCAGTAGGAAATCTTCTAGAACCTCAGTCGCTTCATTCGAGTGCAGCCCGTGCAGATCAAGCATACTCTCCGTTCTCTCGTCAGCGGTCAATTTACCGTCTCCGGTATCAGTTCGCGCGATTCCCAGAATAACACCGTAACCCCCACCACAGACACGTCCTCGAGCTGTGCGATCACCGGAGTCGTCGGACCAGCTGGCATCTCTGGTCCTAACGGCCTGCTCAGCCAGTGTTGCACGCTCACGTACGAGGTGCCCGGCAGCTGACGCCATTTCTGCACTCATCTTGCTGTTCAAATCGTGACCTTCCCTACTGAACCTCTTCGCTGCGGCGCCATCTCCTCGCCTCCACGCGTCTGCGGCACGAGACAAGCAGGCATTTCGTGCTGCACCAAGTTGCAAAGCGCGAGCACGGTATGCCATGTACAAGGAATTCACCGATTCGCCAGTGGCGAGCGTGGGTAGAAGCGCCGGAGGATGGAGCTTGAGCCGAGGCGACGGTTTGGGTGCGACAATCGCTGATCGAGTATGAAGATTGTCGGCTGAACTGCCCATGGCTTCGCGACGAGCGGGACTATCGGTATGAACTGCAGGGATCGGTTTCTTGACAGCCGCGGCGAATCTCGTTCTCCCAGGATCGTAAGCTCTGTCAGCATATCCTCCCCGTCTACCTTTGCCATTTTCATAACCCAAGACGGGGAAATCCTCTAATCCAGCCGTATGAGCAGCAAGCGGACCGGTGCCTGGCATCACATTAGCACGGGACATGGCAATATTCAGGCTCGTTATATCAACGTCCTTAGGTAGATGATGCAGAAATTCACAGCTATCCTGTTTGGCGCACGTTCCCCGAAGCCAAAAACGACACAGGGCACGCTCTAAATCATGACTAGTTGATATGGCAAAATTAGATTTAAGGATCACACATGGAGGATGGAACTATACCTGAATCTGCAATCCGCTCGAAGGCACTCGCCAGCAACAAAATACCGACAGACTCTATTCCCTCCTTGAACGGGCCTTCCATTGACGTATCTAGGAGCCGGCCGCGCAGTTTGACTTTGGAAGCCTCCTCGGCCACCACGCATAGCTTCTCTAGAGACAAGGGTGACTCGGCCACCCATATTCTGCATACGAACCTGAGGATTCTGAGGCGTAGTCGGCAAGGCTCGATCAACGAGCCAAGCCATCGCATGATCAAAGTCATACGCATTGGCAGCGAGTGCTTCCTCCAACTCGGAAGGTGCGAGAGTAGAACCAAAAACAGAACTGAGAACGTCAAATGGCGTCATTCCATCGGTAAGCACTGCAGCAGCTTCAGCTTCAGCCTCTGGATCCTCCTCTGGAGGGTCTTCAGAGAGTAACGATTCATACGAAGCATAAGAGGGTTGGAATTGACTATGCATCTCCCCGATTCTAGGATCTTCGGGGGACATGGAGGAATTAGACGATCCGGACCACTGAGCATCGAACTCCGAGGAATGGAAAGTATTGAAAGATGGAACAGGCTTTTGAGAAAAGGGATCAAAAGGGTCCTCATCATCACTATCGTGTTCATCAGGGAAAAGCGGAGAGCGGAGAGAGGAACTGGGTGTGAGCGACCGTGTAAGCAGAGGTTGGTCAGGAAGAAGAGGCGCCGCGATGGCGAGATTAGACGTGGCTCTGAACGGACTGTGCGACCAGAGATCTGGTGATGGGGTATCTGCACGTAAAGGGCCCGGGTTGGATGATGCCGCAGAGAGCGGTCGCTGAATGGGCTTGAACTCGGAGGCCTTCGCATTCAGCAAGCGCGGCGATGACAACGGCGAGGCTGGCAAGCTCGCTGTGAACTGGGCATGAGCGTGTGTCACCTGGGCATGCGAGAGAACAGGCGACGACGAAGGCGAGTAGTCACTGCCGCGCGCCGACATGTAGGACGACGCCTGGCCAACGGCCAGCGGCGAGACGAGTGGTGTGTGAGGGCGGCGAAATACAAGAGCTCGCGGTGAGCTGGGTGCCGACAACGGGGTGTCTGGACGAGCTTGATGGAGGCGGCCCGACGCAGTCGACGCCCTTGATGACGGTCTCGAAATAGGACGGCGGATGGGCGTCAGAAAGAGAAACGGAACACCTGCTACGTCGTCCCGGTGCTTATGCATGAGGTCTAAGACACCTTGCTCCGCCTACCCTGTGGTCAAGAAAAAATATTGCTCGAGAAAAAAACGACGTACAGTCTCATCATCCAGGCTAAATGATTCCTTCACAAGCGCCTTAAGCTCGTCTTCGCGTTCCTCAACCAGCAGCGCCACGACCTGATTCACCAACGACGACGAGACCCGTCGAATCTCTTCGCCGTCAATATCACTCTCGAAGCCATCTATGGGTTTGGACTGGCGCGACAGGGCCGACAGTTGAGCTCGAGTGTGGGGAAATCGTGGTTCGGCCACAGCATTATTGTGCTCTCCAGAATCGGACAAGTTGCCCGGGTCCTGAGGCAGCGATAGCAGGGACATGTTGTTACACGTGAACGGGGGGTAGAGCAAAGAAACTGAAAAGTGACATAGAGAACGGCAAAAGAAAGCAGAAAAAGAGAAGCAAAATCTTCGCAGGGTTGATGTTCTCCCATCATCTGATGCCATTTTGGACAGCACAGTCCTGATATGGATGCGCCAGCTTATGAACCAAATATTCTTGCCTGCGACTCGGGATTGCATACAAAAAGCAATATTACAGAGGAAGAAACAAAGTATATACGACTATTGTACGTCTACACAGTTATAATTTGAACTTCCCCTAGTTGCCACGATCGTGATCAGTGGTCAACGTTTCGTGGCTCACATCGCATGTAAGCAACCGCCTGTTCACAGCCTAGATCCAACGTCTGAATAGGCTTGGATATCAGAATAATATTTCCTGTCGGCGACGTCGTTGTCAGTGCGGTCTGACAAATGTATGGGAAAGAAATTCCACGTGGTTTGCCCTGAAGCACAAAGACCAAGCGAGCAGTCTAGCAGAGGTCGACAATTCAGTAAGGGCTTGCACATACTTGGACAGTGATGGGATGTAGTAAGATCGGACCACCAGGGATGTAATAACATTGCGTGAACGGTAACTCGCCGGAGCCGTAGCTTCAGAGTCCAGTGGCAAGACTTCGACGGAGTGTCACCCACACGTCTCGATTAACTGTGAATTGCGGCCAACCGCCGCCATTACGAAAGTGTCGATGATCCCGCCTTTCCGAACAACAACGTGCGGATTTCGGTGATTTCGTCGGACCAAGAACGTGCATGGCAGTGCCTGGACCCTTTTCGGACAGATAAAGAGGAGGCATTGAACCAGAAGACGACCAATGTAGCAGCGATGACCAGACTCAAGCCAGATGAGGTGAGTATACAGATAAAAGGTCAAGCATACTCAGTAGGCCTGCGTCAGCTTGCACACATATATATCCGTTCTTCGGAAGTCGAAGCGAACAAGAACCTGGGAATGAATACAAAGATTCATAGAACAAGTCGAATGATGTTGAAATCCCCTGGAGGTTTCCGAGGAACGACCGTGTACTCCCTATTGGTTCAAAGCATGTCCTTACTAATTAAGTAGACTTACATGCCGCTCGATATGACTGATAGTCGTCCTCTCTAATTTGCCCCAATGCCATTAATCGCCACTGAAATTGAAATGTTCACCGATTATAACCCGATCGTGGATACCAGGAATGAGCGAAGACTGTCTATACGTGCGACGTAGAAGATGCAGAAGATTAGACGAGTTCGTTTGACCCGGGATTGAATATATAGTGGCCCCGAGACCGGTTAGGAAATAACAAGGGCTTACGGGCAAGTGGAATCACGGGCAAAGGTCGGTGCTAGAATAAACCAAAGTCAGAGAGGCCCAAATCAGTATTGTCAGCTTCAGGGCAAAGAGGTACCTGAAGGGTCCCACCTCTTCGTAATTCGCAGTCACCTCGATGCCAAGGACTGGCAGGGAAAACTGGTTTTCTATGTAGATCAAAGATAAATGTTACTGCGCATGCGTGAAACAGTAGCGTGACCAGCGTCGGCCTTTCCGGAAGCCGCTGGCGCCTCCCCACAGCGAAAGCTAGCTTGTGTGAGGAGCTGATGGTTGACTGATAAGTGGATGTATCTTGCAGGGCCGACAGAGAAGCCAAAGGAAGAGACTCAGGACCCACCAAATACCGAATGGCACCATGTGGGATTGGGAAAACAAAAAAATCGAATCCCCGGAACATCCATTGGGAATAGTAGAAAGGATAAATTCTATCGAGCGCTGGGGAAATAGCGCTCGGATAGGCTGCCCCGCTCGGGTACTAAGTCGTATACTAAGTCAGAGCTAAGAATTCAAATAGTCGGAGAGGGGTAAACAAGGACAACGTCACCGTGACCGGCAAGGGTTGCCGTATTGGGTTCAGATCTGAGCACGCACTGTATCCTCGAATGGCTCGTTGCTGACTGCTTCACCGCTCTCCATTACCACAACCATCCTATGGCATCTGCCTACCCCCAGGACTCGTCTTTAGTACAGCGACACAAACGCAGGGGAGCTGCTCTCAGCTGTGCCGAGGTACAGTGGTCGCGTCCTTGTATTCCGACTCGGGAGAGGCTCATTCATATCTGTCTCGTTTCGTACAGTGCAGGAGGTGTGATACGCGTATTCGCTCTTTCCCTCCGAAAGCTGATCCATTGCTCAATTTATAGATTGAAGCTCAAGTATGATTTATTTTGCTTCCGTTCCCAGCCGTGGCTCACGCTCCGTACTCCAGGTGTAGTCGTGTGTTTCCGTGCAGGTGAAGCTTATTCGTGGTATCAGTGGAAAGTCCGTACTTATTATCTGTGCGCCAGTAATTGCGTGAAAAAGGGTATGGCATTTATCCTTCCACCGGGCGTCAGTATCTCAGAATCTGCTGTGTAGGATGTGGTCCCATATGTCCTGACGGTATTTCATGCAACGGATTTTTATCTGGTCTTCGTTGTAACGACTGTATCCAGGGTCTTTGACGACCGGCAAGGGAAATCGGTGTGTCTTCACGTAACCAACATCTATTAGTTTCATTAATTCGTTGCCCTAGTTTCGTCCTCGCCAATACAGAAGCTCTCCATGATAAGATTGGACAATTATCTACTCGCGTGCGACAACTCGAAGATGCCCTCGCTGAATCGCATTCTCTCAATTCCCCCCATCCTCACCCTCTACTAAGTGAAGAGCTCTTACAGATCAAGCGACCATTAGAACGAGAGAGACTTGACGAGCAAACTCAAAAGGAGAATCACGCGGAAAATGTGGACGCCATCAACGCCCTCGGCTCCCTGTATGATACAATCACCCTTTTCCGTCCTCTACTGAAGCATCCCTTTGCAGGTCACTATCAGAACGAGGACGATCTTCATTCTTTGGCCAAGCTGCCAACTCCTGGGTAAGTCTTTCTATCGCTGATCTCTTCCATATCTCATCACGCTCCTCCAGTATCTCCTCAAGGTAAGAATTCCAAATTCTTTGTTCTCAACCTTCGAACTTCTATATTTCCAGAACGAAGAAGGTTCCGAAGAAGACGACGACCTACCCACTAACTTTGAAATCACAATCCCGGTGGAATTGCCATGGCTTGAGCATGCATTTCCATTCACTCCGTCTGTTAGCAGATGTGCTGAGATGATTCGACACTCTCTACACGGTTACTTACCTAGCGCATCTGTGGCTAGACGACTGTCTGGTATGGCTTCTTCGCTTATGCTATCAATCCCCACAGTCAAGCTGAAACATCTTTACAAGAACAATACTACCGACATGCGGCTTGGATGTAAGTCGTTTCACGCATATCTTCTGAGTTTTACCTCATCGGCCTTCGATAGGTATACACCCATCAACCATAAAGACTATTTTGATACAATCTTTCGTCCTGTATATGAACAAGAGTACCCTTATGGCGAAGCGATCAATCCTCACAGTCTCGCTTTGCTCTTCATGGTCCTTGCCATGGGTGCACTGATGGACCTGGAACTACCAGCGCACTCACCTGAAGCGATGCAATACTATCAACTAGCCAAGGCCGCACTATCTATCAACTCCGTCTTTGAAGAGCAGTCAATACCAGGAATACAGGCACTAGTGAGTTCCTCGTTCGTAAATCATGTGGGTATCTTAATGAAGCACAAAACAGTTCATCATGTGTCATTTCATGTTTTGGAATGACATCGAAGCTCGTTGGGTGATGATGGGAATTGTGGTGAAGTTGGCGCAAAGTGTTTGTCATTTAATCTCTTTTTTTAATCTGTGGCTCGTCTCCTGATATATCTGTTCCGCAGGTTGGACTTCGTAAGCATCATCAGCGTACTGACAGGTTGCCTTTATAATTGGTGATTGCGTCCATAGATCGTGATAGTGGAAAGTGGAACCTTGATCCAGAAGAATCCTACCGGAGGCGTTGTCTGCTCTGGGAACTATATGTTTATGATTCATGGCAGGTGAATGGCCCTGTTCCTGATGAAATGGCATTGGAATGTGACATCCATTCAGTCTCTCACTTACGGAAGGCCTCCATCCTTTGCTAATGTTCATGTGGATGCCAAGTTTCCTCAAGATGCATCAGGTACTAATGTCCACGGAGAAATGAGTTGTAAGTCCGGTTTTCTATGTTGCCATTCTGTTTTTTTTGAATGCTTCTGCCAGTCTCTGCTTGGAAGCACACATTCGCCTCGGACTGCCTGTCCATTGTTCATGATCAAGCCTTTGGCGCACGCCCACCGGGCTACAAAACATTACAAGATCTGGATAGAAAGGTACGGTCATACTATGTTCCTCCGAGTCTTCAAGTGCCTGGATTCGGCGGCGCGAGGATGGGACCGGAGCCTGAACAACCCTCGACGCAATTAACCATGCAGCGCTACACTGCGTTTGCGATCAAAGAGATCAGTACGTGACGTTTCGCTTCCGCGGTTGAAGTTGACCCTTATCTCCTTTCAGCACTATTTTATATGCATCGAGGATTCTTTGCCCAGGCCCTGGAGGATCATCCCTTAGACCCAATGGGTAGCAAGTACGCGCAGTCGGTATTAGCTGCATATACCAGCGCGTGCTCGTTTGTGGGCTTGGTGGAGAGCCTATTCAAACAACATCCCGCCATAACGGAACGCATGTGGTTTTTGTTTACCCACGTTTTTTCTTGTTCAGTAAGTCCTCGGTTGCCCATTCTTCTATTATGAGTTTCAGTACTGAATTGACATCAGATCGTTCTTGGCTCAATCGCCATGAAAGCGCAGATGGCCCTTGCTCCATCGGCGTTGTCCCATCTGGAATCTGCCCATCAACTCTTCTCCCAAGTTTCGGAAAGTTCCAGGACTGTAAAGATACTTGTATGTCATTTCATTGCTTCTGTTGTTATTTATATCTCACACCTCTACTGCAGGCCGTCCTCCAGAAACTCAAAGAACGAGCACATACAGCTCTGTCGAAGGTGCGCGGGCTCGTACCGCCCGACCCAATATCCCGTCCCTACCCCGTTGTCCATATCAAAGAAGAAGTTGATGAATTCGCAGCCCTAGGTGGGACGACACGACTGGTTTCACGGAGAACATCTTCTCTGCCTTCTTCTCCATCTTCCCAGGCAGGCTCCAGTCCTGCATCTCAGCCTGCATCCCCGCCCGGCTCCGCTTCACCCATCACTCAGGAGCCGCAGAGCGGATATCAATCAATGCAAGAATCCGTGAACCAGTGGCAGACGTATACCCCTCAGCCGCAGCAGGAGTATCAGCTGGCGGAATACCCGTTATACCCCAACATACCCCTTCAGACCGAGAGTGCCATGGCGTATAATATACCCCAGAACCAGCACGGGATGACGTTGGATGTTATGCCCGAGTATTATGGATACAGCAACGGGAATGGGGCGAATGTGAGAGTTGGGTATGGGCAGTATACTATGCAGCATCCTGGTGAGTATAGCACGCCACCAGATCATGATCTGCAGGTTTCATGGTCGAATTTTATGGCGCAGTATAAGCAGATCTAACGTGGTTTTGTCATACTTTGTTTTGTTGATGGTGTTGGATTTTCAGATGTATAAGTTGTGTATTTGTTTATGGCATGTACTTGTATCGCTCTAGTTGTTGCTTCATATCTGGCTGTGTATCATTACCGTCGCGAAGTCAAATATACTTCTTGTTTATTGCACTCCGCAGGGCGGGGCACTGAGTCTGAGTTGCGGTCACGCCGCTGATAATTGCGACATGACTTTACATGATGTCATCATAACTTTCTTCGACAACCTTCTTGCTTACTACAACTGTTGCTGTACTTTTATATAAAGCGCCCGTGAGTGCCATTTGACTCTCCTCACAATGTCTGGCCCGGTCGAAATCGAATCCGTCACTCAGTGGAACGAGACTCTCCGTTCCGCGACAAAAACAGGGCAAACGGTTTTTGTTGACTTTCACGCAGTATGGTGTGGACCATGCAAGGCACGTACAATCTCCGATTCATCGATCCCGTATCCTGAACTCTTCTCTAGCAAATCGCCCCGTTTTTCGCCCAGTCCGTACAGAAGAACCCACAAGCGATATTCGTGCGGGTTGATGTCGATGCACAGAAAGCCATCGCGTCAAAATACCGGATATCAGCCATGCCCACCTTCATCGTGATCAAGGCAGGTAATCAGGTCGATTTTTTGCAAGGCGCCGACCCACGGGGGCTTTCCACCATGATTGCTCGGCATGCGGCTCGAGTGGCACCGCTGTCGGCGGAAGCAGAGACCGCCAAGGAAGAGGGAAACAAGCATTTTGCATCGGGAGACTATACTTCTGCGGTTGAATCGTACACCACCGCGATATCCCATACGCCAGAATCCCCACAATTGTACGCGAATCGTGCTTTGGCGTATCTCCGCCTGGGAAGCAAGGAAACCCGACCCAAGGCGCTTGCGGATGCGATGAAAGCAACAGAGTTGGACGAGCGGTGGGGTAAGGGATGGGCGCGGTTAGGCGATGTTATGCTTGCAGTCGGGGAAGACGAGACTAATCCAGAGGGAGTGAAAAAATTGCTGAGTGCTGCGCAGGAGTCATTTGAGAACGCTGTAGACCTGCTCGAAGGATCTCCTAGTCAGCAAACAGGTTAGTGACTTGGATTTCTCCAGTATATCGCGCGAGGCTGACAATCGGCAGAGGTGAAAAAGAAATTGGAAGCAGTTCGCGAGCGACTCAAGGGGACCAGTTAGACGTTACGCTGTATAAGGACAATGTAGTGCCGTAAATTGTATCTGTACGATATTCTCAAATCCGGCAAATAAACAACATCCGGGTTACATAAACGCGTTATCCTGTGAGGGTGACAGTATTTCGGGTCATTGTAGATCTACCGCTTGCTCTTTCCCTTCGTTTTCAGTGTCTCTCTTTTCCTGTAGCATGCCGGTCCCAGATGCTAAAACGCGTAGCAAAATAAGCTTGAACCCAAAAGTCTTGTCTACCTCGTACGCTGCCCTCTATGTCTGCACCCGGTCGTCACTGACGTTCCGTGAACAGTGTCCCCAGCAGACATCTACCGAAAATTCTGATTTCAAACGCCCTGTTCGCGACATCACTGCACCTAGGGAAGGATTGGCTCCTGGAGTACGATGTGGGCATCTTTTGGGTCGTGATGAGAGTGTTGGCGTGCGGTGGAATGGGCGTAATGATCTGGGAGGGCTTGACAGGCCAACTCGCACGGCGGAAAAATATCGAGGTGCGTTGGTTCTATTTTCTTGGGACGCCCGTAGCTTATCCGGCCAGTGGTCTGCACTGGGAACAGCATCGTTGCTTCTCTTCGCCCAGCAAGCATGCCTATTTACCGCCTTGTATAGACTGTCATCCATACGGTATGCCTATGCCACTCGTTCATTGCATGTTTCTGATGGAGCACTGAAGTGTCGCCCTCTTCACTCAATTTTCCTCACTGTGGGTCGACAGTGTCCTCAACACGCGTTCTGTGCGTCGTTTCCATACATCTGACTCCAATATTCTGTCTAATAATAGGTCAACAAGCCTCGGAGGGCTCTCGCAATCCTCGCAGCCCTTGTTCTATCTGTTCTCTCAGACGCAGAGTTCGACGCTGAAAATTTCAGCCGCTTAATGCCCGGCTATGTAGCACTGCTCATTCATGGGGTATCTTCAGCTGCCCTCGACCACACCCTAGGAGTCGTCACTGCTTCTCTTGGCATCACGTTCACAATCGCTGCGACTACGTTCGGTGCTTCTATCTTTGCCCTGCCGTTCTACATCTTTAGGACAGTGGTATGTTGAATTATCTGAGATTCAATCATAATATTCATCAATCACATAGCTCACGTCAAACCAAACTCCGGCACTCCCTTTGATCTCGTTGGCTGCCATTCCTTTCATAGCGTATTCGCTGCTATTTTTCCACCCATTGGCTGCGCGATCACTGGCACATGTGTCTCCCATACCGCAACATGTTGTTTTATCTTATCCATTTACTTTTATTTTTGCATCAGTATTCGGCCCTCTTGCGTTTTCACAGATTCCATGTTGGACGGATCTCTTCGTGGCCTCCTTGATCTATATCGGTATTTGGATGTTGCTTTGTGATGCAAATAGTACTAATCGAACCCACAGGACTGCAACCGGAAAGTGTAGAGTCTATGACTGCTGTTCCTCGTACTTCCACCTCACGTCTGATTCGATCATACCTTAAGACAATACTGTCCAATGCGGAGTCCCGCAAAATCTTCTACTTTTTGATGCTCAATATGGCGTACATGTTAGTTCAAATGTTGTATGGTGTATGGACCAACAGTTTGGGCCTAATTTCCGATGGTCAGTTCTTATTGTGTGTTCGATGGGTAACGGTGCTTATCTTGGATGTTCAGCGATCCATATGGCATTTGATTGCATGGCCATTGGTGTAGGACTTTTCGCCTCCGTCATGGCAACCTGGGAACCAAACGAACGATATACTTACGGGTGAGTAAAGCCTGCGGTAAATATTCGGTGTACTCATATAGTCTAGATATGGTCGTATCGAAACGCTTTCTGGTTTTGCAAATGGTATATTCTTGATCTTGATATCTATCTTTATTGTCTTTGAAGCTGTCCAACGAATGTAAGCCTGTCGTTTGGTATCAAGAAACACATATTGACAAGCTATAGTCTGGAACCACCTGAAATGAACACAAGCCAGTTGCTACTGGTTAGTTCCTTAGGATTGGCCGTTAATTTGTTTGGGATGTTTGCCATGGGCGGCCATCATCACCATGTATGTCTGCAACATGGTTCTGATTCTGGGCTGACATATGTTTAGGGAGGCCATTCTCATTCTCATGGACACTCTCATTCACACAACGACCACGATCATGAAGCTCCCCATCACTCTCATAATCTCTCTCCGCCTAATGGACATTCACACTCACCTTCCACATTACCTTTATCACCAGGTCCCCATTCGCATTCACATGGTCACTCACATTCACATTCGCATTCACCAGACTGTGATGACTCGCATTCTCATCCAGAACCACAAATTATCCATGCCCCGCACGAGGATTCTCATTCGGATCCACACCTGCATACAGGATCGCACTCCGAAAATGATCTTTCCCATTCGCATTCCCACAGCCATTCGCATTCGCCACCTCCACAGGCCAACGGTCACCATTCTCACGGGCCCGAGCTTTCACCTCCAAGCGCGTATGCGGAGCGTACCAAACGCCATGTTCCTCCTTCATTAAAAATTCATTTGGCAAATGACACCCCGGTGCTCTCAGCAATCGCACCTCACGTTATCGCGTATGATGATGTCTCTTCGCCTATCACCCCGACGTATCGTTTTGGTGATGATCACCATCTCCAAACATCTCATTCCCCCTCTGTTCACCATCATGACCACGAAGGGCACAGCGATAATATGCGTGGGGTCTTCCTGCACGTCATGGCGGTATGGTCTAATTTGTATGGGGGTATCATTTCGTGCTGATCTCCTTGTAGGATACCTTGGGCTCCGTAGGTGTCATCGTCTCAACATTACTGATCCAGGTGTATGGATGGACGGGCTTTGATCCTATTGCCTCCCTTTTCATTGCTGTCCTAATTGCGGGGAGCGTCCTGCCTTTAGTCATCGATACAGGCAAGGTTCTATGCTTAGATGTTGCCGACCGTGATGTCAAGATTGAGAGTGCCTTGTCTGAGGTTTGTGTGGATAGCATACGCACCAACGTTGTTAACTGTCATTGTATTCTACAGTTAACATCCATTGAGGGTCTCGCCTCCTACTCACAGCCGAGATTTTGGCCCAAAGATGCTTCAAAGACGATTGGGTCGATACATATACAGCTCACACCATCCTCGTCATCGGTCGATCCTGGTGGTCCCCACTCCAGTCAACGATTGTCATACACACAAGTAGATCGCGTCATCGAGCGTGTTGACACTTTTCTGCGGCAACGAATTAGCGGTTTAGAGGAATTGACGATACAGGCAGAGGGTGTCAAGAGTTATACAACGACGTAATCATGTATGTATATTATAACATGAGACTTAGAGCCTCAGTACTGGATCATGTAAAAGTTTTGTGAGATAAGTCATGTGGCTGTGCGAATCAAGCTTAGCTCGGAACCTCGATGAGCCTTCCGTCCTTGTCCCTCTTTCCCGCGACACAGGCGCAGGTAATCGAATCAAGGCTTCGATCGTTTAAAGAATGGGGGAGATCAATGTCCGAGGAGGAATATTTGCGTCGGGACGCTGAAATGGATAAAGACGAGCACGCGTCAAATAGAAAACTAACTTGGTACGGTCCTAATTGCGGCAGATCATGACAGATATTGATTAGCATCAGGGTTCTATGTACACGAGAAGACCCCGAATCACTAGAATTCAAATGCTCGTGCGAAACGTAAGTATGCTTGAACTGATCACAGAATGCTGGTAGCTGATACTTTATTCTGCGCTAGTTTTTTGCGTAGGGGCCTAGTCCTCCGAAGAAATAGTGCGCAGATAGATAACGAGACACCGGAGCAAGTATCCTGCTACGCAATCGCGTCGGTGTTTACACCGGAACGGTATCGACGTAGGGGATACGCGAAACATATGATGCGCCTGCTCCACTGGGTACTAGCTCCCCCCTCGTCTTTGCCATCCACAGTTCCGGAAGCATGGGGCTTACCCCCGGAAAGACCTTCTTGGTTGGCACATGGCCATTTTTCTGCTTTGTGGAGCGATGTCGGCCATTTCTATGGGTCCTGCGGCCCCAGTGAGACTGGCGCCGGCGGTTGGGTGGTAAGAGACGCGGTTTCTACCGTATGGGATGTTGGAACTGGCGATGCGGGCGTTGATGTCGGTGGGCTGTGGAAATGGCTTAGTGCGAGTGACGTAGAGAAGTTGCTGTCTGCTGACGACCAGAGAATCAAGGTGGACATAGCGCTGGCTGCGAATGCTGGGGAGACTTTTTTCACCTTTTTGCCTGGACAAGGCGTCGAGAGATTCCAAAGAAGAAAGATGGAGTTTGCATGGAGGACCTTCAAGCCTCCGGTGGATTACTGGGGCGTTGTCTGTGAGTCCAAAGGGCCCACAGATCCCGGAGAAACCTCGATAACGCTCAATGAGAATGCTGCAATGGCGACGTGGACTTTTGAGATAAAACCACCGACTCTCCTCGTTACTCGTTTGCGGGCAAGTAAGGAAAACTTTGTGGATCTGTTGTCCGTCCTGAAGGTCGTTGCCAAAAAACATGGGATGGAGAAAATAGAAATCTGGAATCTACCAGAAGCACACAAGAACGTAGTGCAGGACCACGGTGCAGTGCATATGGAACGCCAAGAGCATCTTCCAGCGTTCAAGTGGAATGGAGCGGAGGCCCCGGCCAACGTTGTGTGGCTGAATAATGAAAAGTGCGCTCTCATATTCACTAAAAAAACATTTGACTGATGTAATTAAAGGTTCTGCTGGTGCTGAACGTTTGATCGACCTCTCAGTTACTAGCAGACTACTTATGAAGTCGCATCTTGGCTGAAGCCGTGCCCGGCATCAGAAACAAATCAGAAAGTCGCAGTGCATCATCTCACTAAACTTGTATGAGAAGCCGGGACTTCGCAAGTCCGTGTTGTCTAGTTCTTGTAGTAGCTTCCTCACATTTTCCCCAGGGTTATTCCAGGGTCTTTACGGATAAATCGATAAGGGATCGGGCGTGGCTTTGAAATTCTTTGCTCCTGACGATCGCGATCCAATGAGTTTATCGTCTCTATCCATCTTTCCTGCCACGCCGGCCCAGGTGAAAGAGTCAAGGCGTAGATCCTTCTTACACTGGGGAGGTCCCATGAGCAAAGAAGAGTACTTTCACCGAGGCACCGAAGTAGAACAAGGTGAAAGTGCGGCCAACGGGAAGTTGACGGTGTGGTGAGCCTACTACTAGGTTCGACTGCTCCCATTCAGCTCATCAGCAGCTGTTCACGCGTAGGGTTTTATCTCCGCGAGATGATCCAGAATCATTGGATTTTAAGTGTTCATGCATGACGTGGGTTTCGGCTCGGACATTCAAAGCGCTGTTTACCATCGATTAACGTACTTCGTAGTTTTCGACGCAAGGGTCTTGTAGTCCGAAGGTCTAACAGTGACAGCATCGTCCTTGAAGAGGTATCTTGCCATGGGCTTGCCGCGGTTTTCACACCAGAACGATTCAGACGTCAGGGATACGCGAAGCACATGGTGCGCCTACTGCACTGGGTCCTTGCTATCGATCTCTCCTCGTTTCCCGCCTTTCCAGAAGCGTGGGGCTCGCCGCCTCAAAGGCCAACAGGGGTACATCCAGGCCATTTCTCTGCACTCTGGAGTGATGTTGGTGACTTTTATCGATCTTGTGGGCCTACCGATAATATTGAAGGCTGGGTGCTGATGGACGCTAGCACTACAATCTGGGATGTTAAACCGGATGCTCCTGCAGACTCGGTTTTAGACAAGAAATGGAGGTGGTTGGCTGTAGAGGATATACAAATGATGTATCCTGTCGATGAAGAGAAACTCAAGCAAGATCTGATAGCAAAATCGACGGCCTTGGACTCTGGAAAGACCCTCCTCACTTTTCTGCCTGGTGATGGCGTCGAGATGTTTCAGCGAACGAGGTCGGAATATTTTTGGGGAAAGCTGGAATCACCGGTAACGCGCTGGGGTGTCATTTCCGACGATGAATCTGCATTCGCCACTTGGACATTCGAGAGACCCCCCAAAACCCTACTGGTAACCCGACTGTGGGTTAATCAGGAAAACTTCGGGGACTTGGTGGCAGTCCTCAAATATGTTGCTGGAAGACACGGGATGGAGAGGATAGAAATATGGTGTCTACCTGATGCCCTCAAGAGTGTGGCACAAAGCCATGGGGCGATCCATTTTGAAAGGAAGGAGCACCTTCCTGCGCTCAAGTGGTACGGCCCCGAGAGCTCTACCGACGTGATTTGGTTGAATAGGGAAAGGTGTGTCTATTTGTCGCGTCAAAGATTATGATTGAGTTATCCGCAGGTTCTGCTGGTGCTGAGTGCCTTAACCAGCGGTAGTTAAGAGTAGCGTCATGGCATCGAGTTTTTCCACCTCACGAATGTTGTTCCGACATACAAAGACGACTCCATGATGAGTGTATTAAGAATATATTAAATTCCCCATCACTGTCACCGGCTCTATCTTAACATGCAAATGCAGTACAAGGAAAGTGGTATATCTGAATTACTCTGTACAACTAGATTTCTGTCCCAGCAAGAATGTGCGAATGAAAAGACAACCGCTAGCCTCTACGCAACAGTGCCATTTGGTGCACCGTCTCCGTTTGCTGCTGGGGCGTGCGTGGTCGCATCGCTAAGGTTCCACGGACCGGCATCGCTCAACGAGCACCCTCCCTCGCATTGGCACAGCCCTCCGAAATCTTTGGGGAGATTCTCGGCCGGGATCTGAGCCAGCAGTTTATCTTTGTAGTCGCTCCCCATGATGTCAATCTTGCTGACAGTGACCTCATCCAACCACGGCTTGATAATCCGCCATACGGCACTGAATGCCCATGGTGCGTTGATAATGTAGAACTTGCCCATGGATTCCGGGTATCTGTTTTGACCGATGGACGAGGCCGACATAACATAGTCTTTGACATGGTAGAAATTGCTGAGAGAAACGTTCCACAGGTCAAGGATTGTGCAGGATGTTTCTACAGGGTGTCCGCAAGCCTTGAAACAGGCAGGCAGGCGCTCGCTGTAGTTCTTCTCGTACTCGTAGACAAGGCGCTGGAGCTGACGTTCCTGACTTGTGATCCTGTAGAGCTCTTTTATGTTGAGGTAGCCAAGGCGTTCGACATAAAGCGGTCGACCATCCTGAGGAAGAAAAAGTACGTTTGTCAAGGTCAGGGGTATCTATTAGTCGGTAGGGCTAACCTTGTCCATCTTATGATAATATTGAGGGTAATACTTGTCCACGTCTCTCTTCTCCTTGAAGTCGAAGTTCCTGGGATGCAATAAGAAAAAATGACGCCACGAGGAGGGATGCCGTACTTCATGATCTCCTCAATACCAAACTCCTTTCTCCACTGCTCACACTCATGCAACATTTTTTTCGCGGCCGCCAAATCGAATTTGCGGGCTCTCAAGAATCTAATAGGAGCGGAGTAAGTTATCCGCCAGCATCGTGAGCACTAAAATCCTGTCGTACGACAAAACTAGAACCTAGGAGAGAAATAGGGACAGACCTAAGCATAAGTTCATCGTTCATTCTCTCCTCATCAAACCAGCCCTCGTCCTTGACTTCTTTCTTGAACTTCTCCAAAGTATGAAGCTGGACGACGGTAAGGTTGCCCAAACGTCCGGGACCAGGCTTGTAGTTGGGGTCGGTGACTCCCGCAGGCATGGGGCTTGCACTGGCAGATTGCGGTTGTGTGGAAGACATCAGGACGGCGAAAAAAGGTGGAAGAATACGTGTATGGCAGATATCGATTTCTTATCGCCCAATGCAGATGAAAGAGAAAAAATAGTGAGAGGTGCTGATAAGAAAAAAGGTAAATGGATCGTGGCAGTCGAGTTGGTGGTGATGGATGGTGATTGAGGGAGCTACCTAGGGGCTCGGACCCTAATAAGGCTGTTCCCGCAGACCCTAACTTGGGCGACCCGCCGTAATTCACCGCTATGTCACCTATGTCGTGTGCGCAGTCAATACTGTGTGCCTTCCATGCTGGAAGACAACAGCCTAGTCAAGTTATTCTTCTATATGCCTTGGCATGGGAATTCAACCATGTCGTTTCGTGACAACAAGGCACGGCTGCGAAGGTCGCAGTGACTGTCATATTGAATTGGAGGAGTACTGCTGGTACACAGAGAAATAGAAGCGTCTGTTCACTAGGCTCCTGACAGTGCCATCGTATGTCAGTGTTGCAACAACGCAGCAGAAGTACAGGAGGCCATTCTTAGGGTGTCTGCAAGTGAGTAAATGATGTATTGCTGCAAGATATTTCAACGACCGAATATCCCCCGGTAGCTGCGACAAGGCTGAGCTGATTCGAGTCTGCAAGTGGACCGAAAAGATCACCGGGGCACAGCCTCCACATCTCGGTCCGCCTCGAAGTCCACTACTGAAGAATATCGTTTGACACGGATTACGGATTATTTGGCTAGCCCTAACTCTGGCCTTCGTGTGGTCAAAATTTCCTGCGTCTATAATGAAACACGCGACTGTTCATTGTCCTAGGTCAAAGATCATGCCCTTAAGTAATACATTTAACTCTAACGTTGGGATGTATTATCGGCACCCTTTGGACGGTGCTCATTTCCTCTCCTAGCATCATTTAGTCTTTCAGAAGATATTTCACTCTGTCGCGTAAATTGTAAGGAAGGCCTATCTTCCCCTATGTCTTCAAGCTCGTGTAATGGAATAGAAAGAAATAGGAGATCAGTGAAGCTGCACTGAGCTGATAATTAATCACTCACAGCTGCCTCCAGAAGTATTCACCTCAGTCAATGATAGAGATCTCCCTTCACGGATAAGCTTTGACAGATGTAGGTGTATAAGGGTGGCTGGATGATTGCACCAGACGAGAGTATGTTGTCAAGCCATATCTCCACATGTACATTCGTAATTTAAAGCTTAAACGACAAATTCAAGGGTATTCCAGACACAGTCGACGAGACACGTTCAAGGGACAGCTGAAGGTCGTGGTCGATACCAATAAACCGTGTAGTGATGATCAAGGTAGATGGAGACTCTGCTTGCGAAAGCTGAGGGGGCGGCTCGGGGTGACTGCGCAAGTAGAGTGTAAGAGGCTATTTTCTTCAGCACAAACACCTCTATGGCTTGCAATCGAACTCATGGAACAAACAAAAAAAAAGAGTAATCAGGCTATATCCGAACTGCGGCAAATGATTGAATGTAATTTATTGTCGATCGAGTAAGATGATCTCACGACTCGTGCTAGAAATTAGGACGCGAACGTTGTTGAGCAACAATGCGTTACATCACGTGCGCGTGACCGTCGTACTAAAGCGCCGTATTCCCTTCCTTCTCACCTCAGTCATTCCAACATCCTGACTGAGGTGAGACCATCTTTTACTATGTTCTGTGCCACAGATATCTAACTTATTAGTAGAATTATCTTTTCTGTGTGTACAGGTACAGTTTATAATGCCAATTACAGTCATTCCAACATCCTGACTGAGAATTATCTTTTCTGTGTGTACAGGAATTAACAGGTTATGGGCGCTTGAAGTATCCTTCACCCTGTACACTACGTTTTACCTGATTTCTATGCGTGGACGCTCCCGATTTCCTTCCTTTTCGGTGCATATATCCAGCTTTCTTGACGATGTCGCGACCTACTGTCAACTCTCGCCAAAACCCTGGTTCCAGTCGCCCTGACGTCAACGGCGAGCACGAGCTCGACCCTGGATCCATATTGGATCCTGTCACTGGCGATATCTTCGATGACCCTGGGGCGAACGGTTTCCCTGACACCGATCCTCCTCCCGCTCGACGAATAAACGCGTTTGCGCCCGGCTCTGTCCCTGGATGCCAGTACGTGCCTCCGGATCAGAATCCGGCTCCCAGCCTTCATCTGACCACTGCGGAAATTTTCCATTTTGATCGCACCCACCCTCGTGTTCGTGTCTGCCAGATTCGTGACACATCATGGCCGTCTTCCGTCCTTTCTCTGGATTTGACCTCCCAGAACTGGAAAGAATGGTCTCGAGCTGTCACGAATATCCTGAACTTAACCGGCCTGCACCCTCACATCGTAAATGACCCATCCTTCATTTTGCCTGACAAACAACTCGAGCCTACCATGTACAACAATTTCCTCCACAATGACCGCGCCGTCATGGCCTTCTTGGACTTACACCTCGCCAAGTCAGAACGGATGTATACCGTTAGCTCTGCTGACGCTCGTTTGTTCTGGTCCAAACTGCGATCTCGCCGTGAGACTCAAGGGGTCGCCTCGCAAGCCTCCTTGATTGAGGAGCTCCTGCAAATTACTTATTCTAAGGAGGCTTCCTTCGCTGCGACGACGGAACATCTACGTGAGGTTAACGACCGGGTTTGGGACATGGGTACTCCCACTCGCGACGATTTCCTTTGTATTGCGATCGTCCATGCCTTGACGCCTAACTTCCCAGATCATCGTCTTGCGGTCGTGTGTGAACTCGCTTCGGGAACGTCGGCAAGACCTTGTTCTTCTACTAAGTTGATCAAGATCCTCGAGCTGGACACAAAGTTCACTGCCAATAGCCCTGCTCCTTTCGCGCTCGCCACACAGCACACGCGTGCACCTGTCAAAGAAGTCTGTACCGTCTGTCACAGATCTACTCATGCTGCCCCCTACTGCGTGCGGCCTGGAGGCGGTATGGCGGGACAGACTGTACAGGCTGCGTGTGCTAAACGTCTTGCAGATAAAGGTTTGCCGTCATCCTCCCCTGCCTCTACTGTGACGAATACCCCTACTCTTAACCATTTCAAAGACAATGCCGGTCGCTCTTTCATAGTCGACGCATCTACTGGTCAAGCCTTCCTGCTCGCCGCTGACCCTGCTGCTGCTCCGCCTTCCGACGTCTTTGTTGGACTCGCAACGGATGACGTGAACGATCTCATATCGCCAGCCGTCGCTGGCAGCATGTGCCCCGCCAACTACGAGGAGTTGATTGCATTCATCGATGTTGATGATCTTCTTGCTTCCGTGGACTGGATGGCTGCTTCTCGTGTGCTTCCTAGTGATTTCTCTGCATTCTCGGCACTCTCGCATGACAGCACATCCTTGGACGTCTCTCCTTGGATCAAGGATACCGGTGCAACCGTCCATATCTCTCACGATGCGTCCTGATTTCTTCTCTCTCCGCCAGTTGGCTGTCCCTCGCACCGTCAGGGGTGTCGGGGGCAGTGCTATTACTGCTCTCGGAGTTGGGACTGTGAAGCTCCGCTTAACAAAAGGTGGAACTCTCTGCCTCGAGAATGTGCTCTACATCCCTACCTCATCTGTTCAGTCTTCTCTCATTCGCTGTCCTCACCAAGAAGCTCCAGTGCGTTGTCTCCTTCGACGCCTCGTCCTCTCGCATTCACCGAAACAATCGTCTCCTTGCTACTGGCTCCCGTCTCGATAACCGTAACCTCTACAAGCTCAACTGCACAAACAGTCCGTTCTGAACATGCAAATTTTGCCGCCCATGCTGTCCCCACTCTGGATACGTGGCACCATCAGTCTAGGCCACCCAAATAACCACGCTGATTCACCTCATGGCTACGAAAGGCCTTGCCGAAGGTATGCCTGTCGACCTCTCTTCCATTCCGCCCTCATGCGAATCCTGCATCCTTGGTAAACAGACTAGGTCATCTGTCCCCAAGGTCCGCATTGGTGTGAGGGCGTCGAAGAAGTTAGAGGTCGTGTCCGTGGATTTGACTGGACCAGAAGATGTTGTATCAGCTTCAGGGAACAGATACCTGATGTCTGTCAGTCGACAAATACACTTGCATGCCTTTCGTTCTTCCCCTTAAGACGAAAGACTCGGCGTTTGCGCACATCACTGCTTGGGAGCTACGGGTCGAACGTGAGACTGGCCAACGTCCATTGAAGTACAGGATTGACAACGGTGAGCTGAAGTCGACTGAGTTCGATAACTGGTGTTCATCTAGGGGCATTGCCGTCGAGTATACCGCTCCCTACACAAGTGCCCATAACGGACAGGTGGAGAGGATGCACCGCACCATCATGAGCAAGGCGCGCACAATGCGTATCGAGTGTGAGATGCCCCCCAATAGGTGGGATGAGTTTTGCCTTACAGCCGCCTATTTGACCGCACGGACTCCTGCCGCTGGCGCTAGTTTTCAAACCCCCTTCCAACGTTGGCATAACTGCCTTCCAAACCTGTCCCACCTTCGTGAGATTGGTTGTAAAGCTTTTGTTCTTATTCAACCTACTGATAAGAACCCTAAAATCTATCCCAGATCTGTAGAATGCATCCTCATTGGCTACTCCAGGTCTTCGAAAGCATACTGCTGTTTCCACAGGGCCTCTAACAAGGTGGTCGAATCTTTTCATGTCCGGTTTGTCGAGTGCAAGGACTCTGTTGAACGGTCGCTCCACCCTGGTGTCATCGCAAACCCTCTAGATTCTCCTACCATGGCTCTGCCTTCCCCTCCCCTGCCTGAAACCCCTGGTCCCTCCCTGGCTTCCATCCCTCCTCCTCCTGCTTCGCCTGCTCCCCGCCGTTCTGCTCACCCCTCTTTACCCAGTGAACGCTTGGCAGAAGCGCAAGGTATTCTCCGTATCCCCGCTGTACAAGCTGCTACTCTGGCCTCTGCTAAAACTGGGGCACGACTCAAGGCTGAGCGTGCTGCTGCCAAGGATCTTCATCGTCAAGCTCGACTCGAGGTCCGCGCCGCTCTCCTTGATGACTCCAGCCACGCAGGTCCTTCCCTAGCCTCTATTGCGGATGATGAAGATATTCTCCTTAATGAAATCCTTGCTGCTGCTGAACTGTATGCCACCGACGACGTTGGTGATGATGACCCTGCTACCCTACGAGACGCCCTGGCTTCCCCTCATTGTGCCTCTTGGGTCGCTGGTATTCAGGAGGAGCTCGCGAGCTTGAAAACCATGGGTGTCTACAAGCTCGTGCCCCGGTCTGAGGTCCCTACAGACAGAAAAGTCCTGCGTGCGAAGTGGGTCTTCAAGTTGAAGCGTGACAGTGGCAACATCCCTCTCCGATATAAAGCACGTCTCGTTGTCCGTGGCCTTGAGCAGGTCTATGGGTGGGATTATGACCGAACCACTTCTCCAACTGCACGTATGGAGTCTTTTTCGCTTGCTTCTCCACATCGCTGCAACACGTGACTGGGACATCCAACAGTTCGACGTCCGTACCGCTTTCCTATATGGTCTTCTGGGCGACGATGAGACCCAGTGGATGGAGCAACCTGAAGGTTTCGCTGAGGTGGGTAAGGAGGACCACGTCTGGCAGTTGCAGCGTGGTTTGTATGGTATGAAGCAGAGCGGTTCGGATTTGGAACCGGACGTTGAACGAGGCTATGCAGTCCTGGGGTTTCAAGAGGCTGCAATGCGAGTGGTGCATATACTATTCGAAAGACTACCACTGGCATCATCATCTGCGCTGTTCACAGTCGATGATTTTCTTTCAGTCGGCAGCTCTTCAGGACTGAAAACGATTCGTTTTTAGCTCAGCTACGATCTAAATGGGAAATCTCCATGGAAGATGCTAGATTCGTAGTCGGCATTGCTATTGAGCGTGACCGTGCCTCTCACCGAATCTTCCTTTCCCAGACCGCCCTTATCGATAAGGTCCTCAGCCAGTTTGGTCAGGCCGATTGTCATCCTAAATTGATCCCCATGGACCCCGATATCCACCTCACACGACCTGACTCTACCATAGTCCTCCCTCAGGAGGAGACTGCAGCCCTGGCTCGCTTACCCTACCGGTCCCTTGTTGGCTCACTGATGTATATTGCCATTGGTACTTGACCTGATATCGCATTTGCCGTCTCCAAGCTCACACAGTTTCTCGACTGCTTCCATACCCTGCATTGGGATGCGGCCATCAATGTCCTCCGATATCTAAAGGGCACTCGATTGCTTCGCCTCACTCTCGGTGGAGATCGTTGCTCCCTTATCGGTTTCTCCGATTCGTCATATGCTGACAGCCTCGATGATCGTCATTCCACCATGGGTTACTGTTTTTCACTTGGACTGGGCATGGTTACTTGGAGTTCTCGGAAGCAGAAAACGGTCGTCACCTCAACAACTGAGGCTGAGTACATTGCTGCCTCTGAATCGGTTAAAGAGGCCATGTGGATACGCCAGGTGTTCCGCGAGATTCAGCTCGGTAACTCCGACCCCACCCCTTTGCTCTGCGACAACAACGGCACCATGTGTCTCGCGTTTGATCCCTGCATTTCATGCTCGTGTAAAGCACCTTGACGTTCGTTATCACTACATACAGTGAGCGCAGTCGCTGAGGGTTCCAGTGAGCATCCACCGCATTTCTTCCAAAGAGAATGTTGCCGATGTCTTCACTAAACCATTGCCACTGAGTGGACTTCCTGCGTTGTCGGGCTGACCTCGGGCTCACCTGATGTCCGTGCGAGGAGGAGATTTTTGGCTGTGTTGTTTCCTTTTTTTTCGTTCTCTCTTATGATATTTTTTTTCTTTCTTTCACACTCGCAGTCCGCATTGAGGAGGAGTGTTGAGCAACAATGCGTTACATCACGTGTGCATGTGACCGTCGTACTAAAGCGCCGTATTCCCTTCCTTCTCACCTCAGTCATTCCAACATCCTGACTGAGGTGAGACCGTCTTTTACTATGTTCTGTGCCACAGATATCTAACTTATTAGTAGAATTATCTTTTCTGTGTGTACAGGTACAGTTTATAATGCCAATTACAGTCATTCCAACATCCTGACTGAGAATTATCTTTTCTGTGTGTACAGGAATTAACAAACGTCCATATAGAGAATATTAGTCAACAAACGCGTGTATCAGTACCGTGTGAGCTACAAAATCTACGAACAAATTAATATACAACTTACTCTAGTAGACGTTTATCATGGAGTTTACGCTTTCCGTGATGCCACGGGCTGTCGGGCCGGAACGTTACATACATCACATCACGTGCTCCCGCGTTTCTGTGACTTCTAACACTGTGCCTGAAGGGTACCACTGAACCTTCGTGTATCGCGACTCGCGGTCTGCTCTCTTCAAGTGCCATGACAGATGACGAAATTGTAGAAACTTCAGATCCAGAGGAGCTGGAAGATCTCAATATGATCGCCCGGCGTACGTGGTTTTCCCCAATGGTCCGAGTCGTCACTGGCAGCCCGCAAGCGGCGCATGAAGAGTCGAACGTGGACAGCCCGCCAAGGAAGCGTGTGAAGGTTGGTGATTATACTGCTGGGCGGTTTGGTAGGGCTAATACCTCCATAGATATCGCACAATGACCCTGTCGGTTTAGTGCTCGCTTCAGTACTGCAGAATTCTACCTCTCCACGCTCTCCTAAGCAGGTTCCGAATCGTTCTTCGCCCACTCTTCGCCATATCTTTGGTAGTGGTCAACCAACAACTCCTAAATCTGGTCAGGACTTTGAAGCAGAAGAAGACTTAGGTCCTGGGTCAGAAGGTTCACAGGACCCTTTAGATTTGTTGCACGGTTACGGGACACCGACGTCTGGGCCAATGACCAGTAGCTCCGGAGGAAACCAAGGCCTATTTTCATCACCCCCTCTATCCCAGAATGTACATCGTCGCTCATCGAAGCCTCTCTCGCCTCCTCTACCCAAGCCGACATTACATAGTCCACAGCATCCTGAATCCCATGCCACCACATCCTGCTCCCTCAGAACTTCAGCGTCCATCCCTCCACGGTCGACTTCGATTATTGCAAGAACATCCTATGAAGGTCCTGACGATCTGTTCCAGTTTTCACCCCAGAAGCCTCGCTCACCAAACATGCCATCGTCTCCTCTCACGCCTACCTCTTCACCAAGGTCTAACCCTCCCAGTCCTCCGAAAAACAAAATTTCTCCTCGCTCCCCACGTTCACCGCCTATCATACTCCTTGAAGAACGCGAAGCTCTTGAGCGTGAAGGCTTTGATCTTGCTCAGAACGAGTCCCGCTATTCTTTCCGTACGCGAAGTATTCGTCAAGTCAAACCGTATGAATACGACAAAGCCTTGTATCAGAATCAATTACGTGACAACCCAGACGCCATCGTCAAAATGAGAAGTCCCCGGGACCATCATCACAAGACCCGTGAAGACCAGTATGAAGAAGAAACTCAGGATCAGGAGTATGTTCATATAGAACACGATCGAACAAAAACCAGAAGTCAGAGTCCCGAACACATTTCACGGTTAGGTCTGGATCAATTGTCCAGTTCGGACGACGAAGATAAGGAAATACGGGCGACACGCAGAGAGTGGAAGAGGGTGGAGAGGGAAAGGAAGGCGCGTGAAAAAAGAGAGGCAGCTGCAGCCAAGGAACAACGCAGAGACAAGCGAGCAAATGTACCAACAGTTTCACGGCGCACAAGTGTTGACATCGTGGTAGAGTGCTCTCACTCAGTGTTGGATAACTCTAACCTAATTTATGCTATAGGATAATGCTCGAACACCATCGTCGCCGCACAGAAACATGCAATCGCTCTCGCCTGATCGCGTCAACCCCCACTCTCCCTCTCTGCCGCCCCATTCTTGGGCCTCTTCCAGCAGGTCATCCGCCGCTCCAGATGGTCCTGACTTGTTCCATGATGATGACGACCCAATGCCATCCAACACGTATGATAGCCCGATTGTCATCGAAGATGATACCGTTAGCCGTGCACAATCCCCCGACAAGGAACCTACCCCAGATAGAAGTGCCTCTCCCAGCGGCAGCGATTCAGACGATGACCTGAACTCAGAGGATCACAAACGAATGAGGGTGCTCAGACGAATGTACCCTGCTTTCATGTTGGGAAAAATTGGCAGCCGAAATACTTCTGCCAAAAATCGCAAATCCCTACGCCAAAGCTCTGCTGTATTATCTGGTAGTGAAGCGGAAGAAGTCAATCTTGTCCCAGGACAAAGCCGTTCTCGTATCACCGAGCAGCCGCGATCGAACAGCCAAATTCTCGGAGACTCGGAGAGCTCGGACGATGAACAAATTATTCCAAAAAGTGAGAGTGAAGGGGACGACGACGATGGCGACGACACTGGTGATTTACCTCACATTGTTGACGGCGACCTATTTGACTTCGAGACCGTCCATGCTGCACCAGATGTGATTGAGATATCGGATACATCGGACGAGGAGGTCTTCTATGAGGATGATCATGGTCGTGCTTCGCAACTGCCATTGTCTCAACCCAAGAGGAGAGCCATCCTCAAAGAGATGGACATCATTGACTGCATGCTTGATGGCGAAAGGCGGAGGCCCAAAAAGTCGAGGAAACGCCTTCCAGCTTCGTCCACGGGAATTCAACGTACTAGCAGGAGACGCCGATCATCATCGGTGTATCATTCTGCGACGGGCCATCGGAGCAGCGGAAAGAGACGTGAACGTCAGACCAAGTTGACTTTTCACCGATCAGCGAAGCCCACATCCTCGCGACATAGGCGTGCCAATGACCACAAATCCTCCGACTCCGACGAGGAATCTTCAACATCTAATACCTATGGAGAACCTCGATTTCAGCAGATTGACAAAGAAAAGGTGGCCAAGGACAAGAAGAAAAGGAGAGAGCAACGTCGAGACAAGAATGGGCTATACATATTCACGGCAGCCAGAGGCACCAGGATAGCCAATGGATCCGGAAAACGATCATACAACGTATCCCTCAACATTGACTTGACCGACGAAGACTTCAACGATGCACTAGCGCCATCTTCACAAGGAGGAGTTGATCGTAGGGTAGCTGCTCCTCGCAAGCCGCGTCGGGACATTTCGTCTGTCATTGAAGACCCGAAACCGCAGATCGAAATCGGCGGTTCCCAGCACCGTTCGAGTCATCCAGGTCATCCGACGAAGTTCCCCGTGGACGTACCGCTCTTACCCCAGGGTATCTCCTTTCCACGGGATACCTATGTTGGGAAAGGGTGGCTCTTTGAGCTAATACACTTTCATTCTCCCGACTCACAAGCTCCCGATCCCACGCATTACTCCTTCCAGGGAATCACCCTCGGCCCAGATATGTCTATTTCTCAGGTTACTGACGTGCTTCCAAAGATATGGGAAGGTCTGTTTAACTTTGCCGTCGACATACCGGACATGGACGGTGATGTAACGATCAAAGGATGGAATGGTCTAGTGCGTACAGCGTCTCTCCACCTGTCACGGCAACTCCATACCGGCGCGGAGGATAGCGCAGTTCAACGCGTAGCCGTCCAAGACGAAATTACCCGACTCTTGGAAAAGACGCACACTCCAGAATTCATCGCGGCATCAACGGAGATCCCGGCATTGAACCTTTGCTGGTTGGCCGTCGAGTGGTCCGTTCGCCTCGGCTTTCGCTTGCCTCTTGCTCCAGACGACAGTAACCTGCTGCTAAAGTCAATTACACGCTTAGTTCAATGTTTGTCCCAATATGGTCTGCAGCGCAGCATGGCTTCAATTCCCGATAGCGGGACTTTTGAGACAGTGACAACTGCTACTCGCACTGTTGAGTTGTGGACATGTGTCTTCCATGTTACCGATGCGTTCCGAGAAACGGTGCAGGGTCCCAATAGTCGCCTTCATCCTTTTTGGCAAGTCGTGGAACAAGTCCTAATATCGGATCCGGTTGGCGCTACTCACCTGCAGGTTAGCGAATGGATATGGTCGACCGTGTCCAGTCTTTGTGCATTATCCCAGTTCTCGGTGCATGGGTCTACAACATCTGCCCCTCAAGCTCCAGCTGCGTGGAAAATTGTCGCCACGGCGTTGAAGACAATTTGTCTCGTCGAAAACAAAGCCCGTGATGCTGTACTTCAGGAGGAGAGTAAAGCAAAACGCGACCAGTACATCGGTACTGTTGTACGACGTTGTTTCCAACTATGGAGCCGATGTCACTGGAAATTGGACGACGTTTCTCCGACATTGACTCATCTAGCCGACGTCTTCCGGAGTCGACATTTTGCAAACTTGCGACACGAAAAGTCTAATTTCCCCGCGTTCATGCGTCACAACGATCTATCTATGTTGTCGCAGGTTCAAAAGCATGACAGCGCCTTCGTCCTCTTCTTGAAGCTTATTGTCCAATTTGCGCGCGAGAGCAAACCCCCGGACTCCTCGGTCTTGCCTATGAAAGTCAAGAAATTTCTGTCTCTCGCTGTGCCTGTTGGCGCTCTGACATTTTCTAAGCGCCGTCCGCCGAGAGCTAATGACCTATCAATGCTACATAATCGCCATATTGCGACAGTGATCGCTATCTATTTGGACCCTGAAGATCACGTTAGGCGAATCGCACAAGCGCGCTCCTATGTCAAATTCGACGAGGCTGATTTCGGTACGCGCTTGGTAGCCATGCAAGCGCTAATGCATTATTCCCGCGTTATGGTCGCGCTTAAGTTACCCTTGACCGAAGTCACAGACTGGTTGCGCGCTGTTGTGAGCGTCGTGGTGGACGAATATAATCCTGCCGTTGACCATAAAAATGACACCGTTCTACCTGTGCAGACCATGCTGCGATGCGTACGCCGAATATTAGAGGTTTATAATGACCTTCCGATTCGCGATTATCCGGAACCTGAACTACTCCGTGCGTTGTTTCTGATTTCTTTTGACTCATTTTCATTCTTCGCCAGTGTGCATCGCTAAGATCGTGAGGAACAGCAAGCTACGCCAAGAAAGTTGGATCGGAGGGGAAATTGTGGACATCCTCGCCCGGTTTTTTGATGCGAGGACATCGGTCTTGCCTCCTCCCGAGCGCCCTTTACTACCATCGACTGTAGAAAGTCAAGAGAGCCAAGATGAATATGGGATGTTTGATTTGGATATGAACGATCCGGATCTGTTGGCCGCTTTAGGCGAAAACTCACCGCCCATTGCTGCTTGTGATTTCAAATCTAAAGATCAGGCTCTGTCCAAGGTGATTCTATTGCGTTTTTCCCGAGCTTGGGCTAAAGTGTACGCATAGTTCCTTCACGAAGTATCTTGGATACCATATCAGTTATTGAAGAGATTATCATCATCTCCGGGGACCAAAGTTCCTGACCTTGATCGTTGTATGATGACCTGGTTGGGGTGTGCTTCCGTTGTTGTCCGCAGCGGTAACGACAAGGTCTGCTGCACTTGTTTCTGACAATCCGATTATCATACCTTATTTCTATACCCATAGAACTGGGAACCTTACCTCAAACTATTAGACACTATTGTCAATCATGACGGGAGCGCTTCTTGGAAGTGCCATGTCCACTTGGAAGGACTCCGTTATATGCTCCAATTTGATCCAATGATATATGCGGTATTTCGAGATTTGATGCTTTGTGATCCATTAACTGATATCTTTTTCAACCTACAGACATGCAAAAACAAATTCCTGGAAGCAATCCTTGAATTTTTGGTTCCTATTAGTGTCACCGTTGAACACCGATTCTTGTCTCAAGTATTGAGCATAGATGGCTGTCAGCACCCTCTCTTGAAAGATATTCCTTTTCAGCCAGAAAATGATGGTGATTATCATTTATCTGAGGAAGACTTCATCGTATTGCGCCCGGCCTTCGTGAAAGGTATCTTTGTCTCCAATGTGATGTGATGACCATTCAAATTATCGTAAAGGTATTTTTTCCGCTCTTAACTCAAGGCTTTTGGACCAGAACTTGGCGAATGAGAACGAGCTCTTTGTTGGGTACTGCATAAAACTATTCTCTCGGATGCGCAGTTCTTACTCGGTGAGCTACCTCTCCTCGGTGTCTGCCAGGTGGAATACTGACTAGAAACACTAGTCCCTTGAGCCTGGGTCGGAAGGCCTTCGCCGATATGAAGCATCCTGCCGAGAAGTGACGCGAGAGTTTCTCCAGCAGCCTTTCCTATGCTCGCATAAACGCCTGGACTACTGGTTAGTTTGGTCAAGGGGAATCGGAAGTCCGAGTCGGTAGATAGAAGGATCTTGATCTCGATGACAATCATGACGATAGAAGCAGTTTGGATAAAAATTGCCAGGTCATCCGACTTGAAGAATTACATCTGTTACAACGTGTAGCCGGTAGGTATCAGTTGATCCAGACTTTTCAGGCGACACTTGCAAACCATATTAGACTGCCGTTATTCTCAGCACCGATGTGTAAAGACATAATGTTGGCTATGCCGCATCGGAATACAGTAGCGCCGTCTAAAAATCCTTCTGGGCGGAATTAGAGGACCACGCGTTGCCATCGGTGGCTTGTTCTTCCTGTCTTTTTCAGCGGCGTAACCCTAGATATGTTCCCACAACTTGGACGGAAGCACGGTTCCGGCGATATCACAACCGAACGCCCATCACGTTAAGTGTACCTCGGATTACATTAATTTCTAGCCCGCCACATGCACCTGGGAACACTTATGTTGGTACCGATTGCATCATAGATGCGCGGCTATAAGTAGTGGGTTCTCTTACTTTGCTCTCAGTGGGTGTCCATGGCTATCTTCCAACCCACCCCGGGGGTCGTGTATCTGTTCAGGACTGTGACCACCATCCTAATTCTACCTTGTTCAGCTTTCTGGGCTCTCCAAGCTGGACTACGACAGTTCGAAGTCATTCTTCCGCCATGGCTATACTTGGTCGCTCCTTTCTTGTCTCAACTGATCGTCGGTATCTTCTGGAACTTGCTCTCCAGATTTTTCACACTTCGAGATGTTGCTGTCAAGGGCGCCATCATGATGCCCTCCGTTCAAGAAACTAGTATTTCTATTGTACGGAGCATGCTCCATAGCTTCAAAAACGGATATCCCGGTTTGTTGATTTGCCTGGTGAGGGTAATGCTGATGACTGACAAGGAGTGCATTAGCCGAAAGGTTCCAAAAATGGAGCGAGGAGTATGGAAACACCTTCTCTCTCAGCCTGTTTGGCGAGACGCGGGTGAGTAATTTGTGGTTCGCGGGACTTTCAGTAAACTTCATTCTTACCCTCGCATGAGGTGGTCACGCTGGAACCTTCACATGTCAAAGTAAATACCAAAGTTTTCTTCTATGATGTTAACTATCTCACCTGCGTTATCAGGCCATCCTAGCTACCCAATTTCAAGATTTCCAGAAAGGTCTTCATCAAAACTATTCATATCGCGTTGTACTCTGACAAATAACATAGACCCCGGCACCTATGCCATGTTTGAGTCTCTTCTTGGTGCGGGTGTTTTTAACTCAGACGGTAAGAATTGTCAATAATAGACGCCGTAAACGAAATCTGAGTGACGGCTCTAATAGGCGACATGTGGAAGTGAGCATGCTCCAGGCGTTCCCCCGATCCATTAGCTTGTGTTGAACATTTCAATCAGGTTTCACCGGAACATGACAAGACCGCTCTTTAATAAAGACCGCATCAGTGACTTCGACAACTTTGAGCGACACGCTGCAGGTACAATCGCCCAAATCAAAACTAGGTTGAGGGAAGGCTATCCGGTCGACTTCCAGGTAGGTCTTAAGTTATATTGGCGAACGTGGGTTAAACATGCATTGCAGGATGTCGTAGCTCGCTTCACGTTGGACTCAGCTACTGAATATCTGTTCGGAAAGGATGTCAATTCAATGTCGGCTGGTCTCCCTTATCCCGCCGGTTCTCCTCTGGCGGATCATCCTCATTTCGTCAACCATCCTTCCAATGCGTTCGTCAAGGCATTTGCCAAAGGACAAGAGCGAAGTGCTGTTCGACTCCAGGGTGGACGGACTTGGCCACTCCGTGAATTCTGGGCAGATGCTGTTAAGCCGTCGCGAACAGTTGTTGACGAATTCGTCCAACCTATGCTGGCTGAAGCTCTCGAGAAGAAGGTAAAGGGCGTCAAAAAGTCCAGCTCGGAGAAAGACACCGGGGAGAATATGTCCCTGTTAGATCGTCTTGTGGAAAACACAGACAGTATGTATAAAATCTTGTTTATCAACCTCAAAACTTGTGCTAACTGTCTATATTACTCTAGACACTAAGGACATCCAAGACGAGCTTCTGAACATCCTTGTTGCCGGAAGAGACACAGTGAGTTCGTCGATACTAGGTCGATCTTGATTTAACTTATCAGATACCACGATGCAGACCGCTTCCCTTCTAACCTTTGCAGTATATATGATGTGTGAACATCCAGATATGGCTACTCGTCTACGTTCAGAGATACTGGCAAAAGTTGGTGCGCGACGACCAACGTACGAGGATATTCGTGACATGAAATATTTACGAGCTTTTTTAAATGGTGCGCTACTAATCTATCAATTCATATTTCATTTACTTATTGGATGTGTGCTGTAGAAACATTGCGGCTATATCCGCCTGTGTATGTGATGCTAACTATCTCTTTGATATGAAAGTGGCTGA
Organism: Armillaria novae-zelandiae; assembly: GCA_030435655.1. Lineage (NCBI taxonomy): Eukaryota > Fungi > Basidiomycota > Agaricomycetes > Agaricales > Physalacriaceae > Armillaria > Armillaria novae-zelandiae. The sequence continues at coordinate 58,881 of JAUEPR010000182.1, forward strand.
CCAACTCAACAATTAAGCCCGGGAAATTCTCGGTAAGAGACATTTGTCAAGTCTTCCTGATCTCATTTGATAACATGTATATGTCTTAGAACCGCAAAAGTAGCTACCACTCTTCCGAATAAGGGGGGCGCGCCATATTACGTTCCGAAAGACACGAGGTCAGTCCTGTCAGTACTACTTCGTAATTTGTCTTGATGTCCTGCTGTAGGGTAGTGTATTCTGTATTCTTAATGCATCGACGGACGGACTTGTGGGGTCCGGACGGTAGGCTATTAGCTATCTTTCAGCTTAGCTTTACTGATTCTAGCGTCAACTACATCCAGCTCTCGAATTCGATCCAGACCGTTTCCTCGATAGCCGCCTACACCAGTACTTAACTCCGAACCCTTTTATTTTCGTCCCATTCAATGCGGGTCCAAGAATATGCTTAGGCCAACAGGTAAGAGTGCTCACTTTGTGTGGCAGGCATTCAAAATAACTTACTTTCTTATTAGTTCGCTTACAATGAAGCCTCGTATTACCTTATTCGACTCCTTCAGACGTTCTCTTCTTTCAGTCTTGCCACGGACGCTCAGCCAGCCGAGGGCACTCCTCCGGCGAGTTGGGTCAAATCTTCTGGAACGACCAAAGGCAGGGATAAGATAATGTTTGGATTACACCTGACAATGTACGCTAAGGTATGTATTAGCAACTCCTCTAAGTCCAAGTTTCCACATTCCATTACTGACCTCACTTGATAGGCTGGGATGTGGGTTAGAATGCAAGAGGCCACAGACAACGAATTGGAAGCGGCCATATGAGCATTGTGACCATGAGAAATTAGTTTACCTTTAATGGATATGCGACGACAATTTTATTTTAGTTCTGACTTGAATGGATTGTACATATTCGTGTTCACCCCGTGACGACTATAGGAGCCGCCATAGAAGAGAGAGCAGCCAGCAAAACATGCGTATTAACAAAACAATGTAAATTACAAGTATATCCAAAAGCCTTGTGATACAATGGAAGCTACAACCCTTCGAAAAAAGACAAATCCTGAGCCGACAAACCCCCCGTCTTCGTAGAGACTGCTTTATTTGAAGTCTGGAAAGGTATGTGGGCGTGATTTTGTGGTGGCCGTAACAGAGGTGCAGATGCAGCCATGGGCGCAAGTATTGCAGGAGATGATTGCGATACAGTTAGCGCACTCATAGCATTCATCTGGGCTTGTTGCATTGGCGATGACATGACCTCGTCCCCACCAAAAATATCCAGCTGAACTGACTTTTTCACTCTGCTAGGTGGAGGCTCCAAGGGGGGAGGAAGCGGTGAAGGTGGTGAAGGCCACTTCCCGTGAGCAGCAGCACTCTCCATCAAACTGAGCGTTCGCTGATGTTCTGATCGATTGACCTTTCGCTTCTGAGGAGGAGGAAGCTGCGCAGACAACCGAGGTGGAGACCCAACGGGTAAATTCGAGGCCAATGTGATTTTGGGAGGACAAGCGGATGCTTTCGCGGGTACAGCGGGTGGAGATGGTGTACGTAACGTGGGTTGCACGAAATCATCAAATTCATCAAAGCCATCCGCATTATGCGGACCGTTGCTGTTTGTGGAAGAGAAGAGGCTTTGCTCTGATGAGAAAGAGGAAAAGCTTGCGTCAGCATACGAAGACGACGCAGCTCCATTGCTCGTATGGAAATCGGAAAACTCTTCGTCGTCGAGCAGTGACAATTGTGCGGTAGCATTTCGAGGCACCGGATTGTGTATAGGTACTGTTGAAGTTGCAGGCGGTGGACTGGGAACTGGCGTCTGCTGACGTGACGTAGGAGGTGGTGGAATAGTGAAGGAGGATGGTGAGACTGCAGAGTGTGTGGTGGGACTGAAAGACATTATGGCCGTAGGTATTCGTTTGGAGGGTTGGAATGGGCCAGGAGTGCTGCGCAAAATCGGAGAAGGCATTGGCTTAGAAACGGGGGTGATGTTTCTGGAAGACGCTGATTGTGAACTTTTCACCGGTTCTGGCACTGAAGGCACGAACATCGTGGTGTCCATTAAGGAGGATGTCTGCAGAGGCGCAGGGAGAGGCTGAGAAGGGGACAGAGATGAGATGTCCAACAGAGGTGATGGCTTATCTTGAAGGATGATGCTCGGCTTAGGAACACCGTGATTCTTTGGTGGCGGAGCTAGCGGAGGTGGAAGTTTTTCAGGTAGGGGGGGAGACTCGACCATGTCTGAAATTGAAGAAGAATCTGCATCGTTGCTCGCACTAGGCACAATCTCAGACAAGAATTCTAGATCATTTGATGACAATGCAATGGAATTGCGAGGACTTGTTGTAGATGGCTTAGTTCTAGAAAATCGGGTTAAAAATCGGGAAACGGCTGATGGAGGAGGTGGTGTAGGTTCGCGATCAGGTGGTGGCGATAAAACACTTGAAGGGCCTGCAGATGCAGTTGGCGATAAAGGTGATGAAACTACCGGGGACGAAGACGAAATGGATGTCCTGTACGTATCAAGACTGGGCCTAGGAGATGCAGACGGGCCTACACTAGGCTTGGCCACTGGAGAAACTGGCTTGTCTGTAACGGGTGGGGTCATAGATCTACGACCGAAAAAGGATAATAAACCTCCTGCGGATTTCTGCTTCGTGTCTATGACTGGCGGGGCAACATCCTTTTCCTTCGGTACCACCCGCCATCCCGCGGGAACAAAATCATCTTGTGACAACTCAGGCCGGGCCTTCACAGAAGCCTCCCAGGCTGTGGAACCTTTTGACGCCACGTAACGGGCCAGAGGACTAAGCCGTACCATGGGGGCATGTCTAGTGAACTTGAGGGTTTCTGCCGTTCTCTTGGATATGAAAGTTTTGGAAAAGTCAGCATGAGGCGGAAGTGTGAGGTTGTCGGGCACAAATTTCTGAATAACCGAAGAACTTTTCACACAGTTATTAGTGCCGAGATTTCTTGAGAGAAAAGAAACCCACAGCTCTTGTATATCCTCAACGGATTGAAGCTTAGTTTCGTCCTTGCTGTCCGGCAGTGGATCATCAGGCCACAGGTCGTGAGACAATTGTTCGAATCGCTCTACAATAGAAGCCAACAATTCTGGAGGCTGCGTCATTTTGAGACGAGCTGCGAAGGAGTGAACAAAAGAGACGCACAACATGCATATCTCGTCTTGCTTTCTCCTGCTTTGCAACTTCCCATTCATCAACACGTTCCGTATCAGAACTATTGTCTGTGGGAGCCCAGTTGGTCTCCCAAGAAGTTGAAGCGGAATCGGATAGGTCAGAAAAGGATGGTTTGGAAGGTGTCCAGGGATCCGCCTCTACATTATCCATACGAAGGCCAGTCTCGAAAGTGCCAAATGCATCTGGACTGCCAGGTCGTGATTCTGGCCGAGTGTCCTCGGTACTCTCTTCGCGAAATGCTGGCAGCGTCAGTGATGGTGGAGTAAAAGCGCCGATTTCCAGTTCTCCCGACGCAACAGGAGAGTCTTGAGGCGATTCAGGCGACGAAGGTACGTCCTCCGTAGACAATCCCAGGTCCGGTTCAGCCGTTGATTCTATGAGCGTATCTTGGTCATTGCTGGTCACCACAGACTCGCTATTCGACTTCTCTTCCCATAATGAAGTCGTCGGCTCGTTCCATTGCAAAGCGTTGGATGACCAGGAAGGAATACCAATATCGGCTTCTTCGTGGTCATTGTTCAAAGTGGCTGGGACAGACCAGGATGTAGTAGGCGGTGAGGAATGATGAGGTCGTGTATCGTCTCCCCAAGCATTTGCCCAGGGATTGTCCATTCAACAATGTTGAGCACGATGGAAGCAGACCATCAAATGGCAGGGAAGGACCAGGCCCGGACGCTGTTTGAAATTCAAAACGGGTCATCACGTGCATGTCATTTTGCAGTGCAAGATCTTCTGCTTCTCTCCCCACCACCATGGACGGCCAAGCTGAGCGCAGCATTGTCGATTGGGACGAGAACGACGTACACCACTGGCTAGCAAATCTCGGCTACCCGCAGTATGAAAGTCAAATTAAAGGCATGTATTGTTGGCATTCCTGGTGACGGCCTCTAACAGCCTCTCACAGAACACAGAATATCCGGTGATGTCCTTTGCATGGTCGACGCCGAAACCCTCAAGAACATTGGAATTGCCACCGTTGGACAGCGTCTCGCCATTCTTAAAGCCGTTTACATGATAAAACTTGCCCATAATGTTCCGTTAGAAGCCGACGACTACGTACCGCCTTGTCTGTCCGCCCATCTACCTTTCCTTATCAGACTTCCTGATAATATTCATTAGCTGAGGCCCCAGAGCGCTTGGGAGATGCGACAGTAGAGAAACTCCATGCCACTGTGAGGCAACAGGGTGAGACCGCTATTATTCTCTCCGATACTGGTTATAATCTGGGCTTCCATTTCATAGCGGAAAGATTGCGTATTTTGGAAGAAGATAATCGAAATTTCCACGTCACTTTGCAATCATTCCTTGACGACTACAATAATTTCAGAGGGTCAATAACGCGATCGGTACGTTCTGTGTCGGCCGTTCCTTATAACAGTCTCCCATAATTTTGCAGATCCCTCAGGATGATAATAGCCCACTACGTCGTCAGCCCTCATTTAAATGGGCTCAATATGTCAAACCTGCCAAGTCGCCAACCAAGGCCGACCTTGACACCCCCCACTCATCCCCGCAGCAACTCGAACATGATATAGCTCCGTATGCACATTCGAACGGACAGCCGCCACCACCAGCCCCTACCACTTCCTCAGCACCGGAGAAGTCGCGGTCAGGTTCCTCTTCCGAGTCCCCTAATCCGAGCCAATCTGTGACGAAGCCGTTACGGCAAGAGAGTTCGGACAATTTGAAGAGCTTCAAAGTCAGTCTAGACGATCCAACATGGAAGGTCCTTCCGGCCGCATTGAAGAAATACCGCATCAATAACGATAACTGGGAAAACTATGCTATGTTCATATGTTTCGGGTCCGCAGGTACGTCCACAGCCTTTCCCACATTTCATTTGATGCTGATCCGTTCATAGGCAACAGGATAGAACGCTGTCTCAGCTACGACGAAAAACCCTTGCTTCTCTTCCAAAAGTTGAAAGAGAGCAAGAAAAACCCCGTTTTTATGTTGAAACACATCAAGGATATCCGTTCACCGATAGTGGTAGCTCAACAAAAGCATGCTGCTCGGAAAGCCTCCTCGGTAATGTCCAATGACGGAACAGCCACCGGACCCAGTCACGGGAAGCCCTCACGTCCAATAACACGGCCACCGAAGCTTGAGGTACAAGATCTTTCAGCGCCTGCTCCACTACCTACCGGTTTGAGCGGTTTGAGCCCTCAGCCAGGATGGCCGGAACTTGGCGTCGCTTCACCGTCTGTGGACCCAAGACTTGGCGAGGATGCATTAGCACCAGGATCGGCTACCACACAGAACACACTACAATCAACGAGCTCAGCGATGACCGGAACAACCGTCGTAGCCAGTTCAAATGGACATGATGGTGTTAAGGCGCCAACAGAGCAACTTCATAGTGGGCGGGAACTGCCAGTCGCTTCATCTGGAGTATCATATGCAGTTGCGATATATCCCTACATGGCAGAACAAGAAGACGAATTTGATGTTGTTGTGTAAATATTACGGCCTCGTATACTTTTAACCATTCCTTACTGACATGTACGATCTAGCGGTGACACCTTCGTTATACTTTCACGAGCTCGAGGCTGGTGGGTCGTGCAACGCGATCCTACAGGTTCCGGGATTGTAGACACAGACATTGTCAAGCAAGGATGGGTACCTGCAGGGTGTCTGCTAGAAACTAATGTTCCCGTAGCTTCTGCTATCGCAGAGGCTACGGCTGCCAAGAGCAGCACAACTATTGTCGGCAGTTCACCGCCATCGACGCCGGTATCGAAGACACCCATTCTCCCGTTGAGCATTATTTCGACGAGTTTCCCGGGAGTCGCGTTAATGGACTACAAGAAGAAGGGAGAAGAGGAATTGGACTTGGCAAAAGACGACGCTTTGCGCGTTTTCAAACGATACAACCATTGGTCTTACGTATGTAGCACTACATTTCTTTGGCGACGCGCCACTAACTTTATGTTAGGCTGTCAAAGAAGAAGGAGGTGATCGTGGTTGGGTGCCGGTTAGTTTTCATCTGGCTCATCTCCTTATGAATTCCGTATCGATCTTTCGTTATTCTAGTCATGGTTCATAGGGAAGGTTGCAACCAATGGTCCTCAACAGCCCCCCACACCAAGCACCAACGCGCCTCCTCCCGTATCATTGGACGATACCAACGGTCAACCATCGCCAATGTCGTCTGCATTTCCTTCAGTCCAACAGCGGAGCACGACGGCAGTAATGTGACCCATCTGTATCCACTATTCACTTCTTTCGCTGGGTTTTTGGTTTGCTCTCGGTTTTCTTTTCTAACGCTATCTCTCTTGTTTTTGTCATATATTTACGCACTTACATTGTATTCTAAATGCAGTCCTCGTCGTTTTGGAGCTTTGCTCCCTGGTCATTCCTTATTCACTATTGAAGCGTTATCGTGGGTCCGAATCCTCATTCCATCGGCGTTTGGGCGCCCATCAGCTGGCAATGGACACCATGCCTTCAATGTATATCAAACCTGCTTCGTGCCGCCTGTACGTTACTATTCCATTATCTACACACTCGCTATATCAATATTATGGGAGTACATTATATATTCTCATCAACTATGAACGGCATACAACAAAGGCAGACGGACATTTCATAAGTACAGTGGAAAGCAAATACAGAAAGAGTGTATAAGTTGGTTAGTGCCGTGATCAGAAGCGAACAGTAGCTAGGTAACATATTTAAGCATTCCATCGATCGTGTATACATATAACAAGGAGCAAGTTCAACGCATGCAGTACAGGATAAAAGGTAAGGTCTAGACACCCTCATTAACCGCCATGACGCCACCGTTTGCGCGCAGTTTCATGACCGTCCGAGTAAGTCGGGTCTGGAACTGTAGCAAGCGCGGCGTTCATTTCTGCCCACGTCAACGTCAAATTGTTGAAGACATGTTATGCCAAGTACTGACCAGGGTTATGATAGGAATTCGGATGAGTTGCGTACGGCGGCGGCGGAGGCATTCCAGATTGAAGAACAGGTGGAGGTGGAACACTACCTGGATGCGAAGGCGCAATATAACCACGAGAAGATTCGATAGCTTGCGGCTGGGGTTGCTCGACGCCGTTAAGCGTGTAAATTGTCCTTCCATCAGGATATGTTATAGTAACGTGTTCATTACCCTGGAATGAAGGAAGATCATAAACGCGGAATTCGAAACGATTGAAGAAATTAACCCACATCCCAGTCTCTTCGCTTGCGTCGACTGTGGGTCACACCATTAATGGTTTGTGTGACAGTACTCTCACTCGTCCAGCGCCGTTGACCCCCACCATTTAACGAGAAACGTGTCGCCCGCGAGGTTTCATGTGCAGGGCGCGAGTGGGCATGCTGCTGCATGGATCTTCCAATCGAGAAAAGACCACCACCCATGCCGGACAACAGGAAGTTGATATTATTACGACGACGGGAAAGGACTGGATCATCCTCAAAAATGAATCCTCTGTGTAACTTCGCCGAGGCGTATAATCGTGTGGATGATGGTGCGGATGGACATTAAAGAAGTTGTCGAAGATAACAAAGGGATCGGTGAACACAAATGGTTCAGGAATTCCTTGTTCTTCGTAAGGGGACGGAGATGACGAGCGATAGCGGGGCTGGGGTCTATAGCCGTCATAGTTCGACCTTGGCGGGGGAGGAGGCGGAACCTCCGGGGCGGGTAAGAGCCATGTAAATCAAGATCTGCACATGCCATGAGGTCAACACGGCGAGGCAAGCGGACGCAAAACATGCATACTCTTCGTTTCTCGGCATCAATAAGAACCTCGTAGGCGTTGTTCACCTGTTGCGCCAATTAGAAGCTGTGGTACGGGGTATGCCCTGGACATACCTGGCGAAATTTCTCTGCAGAGTGCTGCTTTTCAGCAGGTGTTGCGTCGGGAGAAAGTCGGTCGGGATGTGTCTTCAACGCCTTCTTCTTGTACGCCTTGCGAACTGATTAGGTTACGGTATTCCATGAGCATATGAAGATACAGCATAGAGAGGAATCTTACTTTCTTCCGGGGTTGCATCGCGGGGCAAATCGAGGATCTCGTAGAGATTAGTTGCCATTGCCTTGTAGGTATCACGGAGAATGGGCGAGGTCTTGGTGACGGAAGGTGGTCAAGATGCAAGGTGTCTATTCTCGTCTATTTCAGGTCACGGAAAGAGCTGGAATTTCAAAGGCGGGATCGGCATATCACGTGCTCTGCGTGACGTCGCGAACCAGTTTTTTTCGATGTGGATGGAATTTCGCTCATCATGCACCTCCATGAAACCATATTCTGCGCCACAGCATCCACCTCAAATGGTCCTGGCACTGTCGCCATTCATGATATACAAACTGGAACTCCCTTAGCCTCTTTTAAGCAAACTAACGCCGGTGCACACTGCACGGCATTCGTCGAGTCTGGCGATTCGCAGGGAGGCTTCATTTTAGCTGCGCAACCGGATAAATCGCTTCTTAACGTGTATAACTTTCAAAAGGTCTGCAATTTCTCTTGGCGCAGCTCGGCGAACTCAATAGCGCCAGTAGGACCAAATCAGCTTGAAAATGGTATTACCAGAAAAGCTGTCATGTATCGCAGTGGACCACCGGGGGGAATACGCAGCTGGAGGGACATCTAATGGACGGATATATTTGTGGGAGGTAATTTTATATCCTTTCCTGGTCCCCATGCCCTACTCACTAAAAAAGGTGTCTTCTGGTATCCTTTTCAACTCATGGACGCGCATTACCGCGAAATAACAGTGTTGGCGATTTACACAAGATGGTGCTGCATTGATATCAGGCAGCCAGGACTCTGGCGTGAGCGTCCTGGTCCGTATCCAGGTCAATCTGAGCCTAGCTGGAAAACTTGACAGCCTTAACTTTTCCTCAGATTGTTGGACGATAATTTACAAAACGAACTTGTCTTGCCTTATTGTACCTTGGCCGATCATACCCTCTCGATCACAGATATCGTCTGTGGGCTTGGTACTTTTCCGACGTGCAGACTACTAACTGCATCTATTGACCATTCAGTCAAGGTAATTTTTTTGTGCTATATCTCAAGTTCTATACCTTCTGACGCGTTTCAAGCTGTGGGATCTATCATCCAAATCTCTTTTGACTGTTTTTCAGTTTCCCAAAGCAATCGCTAGTCTTGCTTGGGATCCTACGGAACGCATGTTTTTCGCTGCATCGTCGGATGGGTCTATATATCAGATGAACCTTTTTAGACAGTCCAAAGACGGAATGAAAGGGCGCACTATGGAAGCCATCGGTGGTGCTGGTGTTCATGAGATCATCCGTATTGACGATGAAGGGCCCATCCCTTCAAACAAAAGACTGATAACTGTTGGGTTAGTTCCAGCTACCTTGGCCAGACTTATGACTTATCCTACCTCTAGCCAAGACGTCACTTGTCTCTCGATTTCTTTTACTGGTTCGCTTCTACTGGTGGGGACATCCTTAGGGTCAATCCACATCTATGATATTGCATCTCATCAATTATTGCGTACCATCTCTACGCACAAAGGATTTTCAATAACTTATATCACAACCATGCTCAAACCGCCAGACCTGATTGGCCATGTCAGTCTCAGCATGAATTTCGCGGATGCTCGAGATACCGTCCCCGTGAAACCGGTGCTTCCTTTCCAGAGGATGCGAGATGCGAAAACACGCGATGTGCACGAGGTCTCCCTTCTCCTTCCCCCCAAAAACGCGGTATGATATCTTCACATCTATCTGTATCATTACTTAATTACCCCATTTCAGGCATATGACGATGAAACGGCATTTTACCCTTTATCGTCTCTCCTTCGGGACCAGGAAGTCTTGATCAAGCCTTTGACCTCACGCAACGGAGAAGGAGATCAAGACACAGCTTCTTTGAGTTCCAGAGTGACAACTCTAGAGGCCGAAGTAGTCCATCTCAGAGAGCAGCTTGGGAAGGCAAAAGGGCTGAATGACACGATGTGGGATACTGTTGTTCAACGCGTTATAGGTCAAACTAAAGCGAAGAGTACATCTGATGATGTTACATCCTCTGCGGAGAGCGACAGGCCCCGTAAGCGCGGTCGGACAAACACATAATTAGAAAGTATCAAATATTTGTATAATCTTGTACGTCATTGTTCTTCCAGATACTCCGATGCTTGCTGATCCTAACAACCTAGATACGCATATTATATTGGCACTTCTAATTTATTCATTGCTCAGCATCAATAGGTTGGCTCTTGTTCTTTCAAGCAACAAACAACGCCAAGACTTATTTTTCCGTACTCGCGAGGTAGGGGCTTTCTCGGATCAGGTCCAACTATATAGTTCTCCACCGCATATGCGAAATTTCTGCGCTATAGTCGATCAAGTTGGTGAGATAAAAACGGAGTCATATTATCGAGACTAGCCAAGCAACCAATCTATCATGCGAGGACTTCTCTGCTTCAGCCTGATCACCACTACCATAACTTCTGTAGTTGCCCATACGAGAGTGTACGGCGTATGGATTAACGGCGTCTTCCAAGGCGACGGCCGTGATGTATATGTGGGTCCCGCGCATGGCTCATTCTTGGTGTTAGCTCAGTTGCAGAGATGACTAGATTCGTTCTCCCCCAACTAATGATCCTGTCAAAGATATCACATCGAGCGCCATGGCGTGCAATGTGAACAATATTGGTAAGTGTAACCACCTTGTACGCCAAAAGCGATAACACTATTGTTGTAGCTGTGGGCACTACTCTCAGTGTTAC